>JADLZK010004230.1:0-63056 GCA_015847255.1 Hyparrhenia diplandra | reverse complement strand
GCCAATCCTTCTCTACATCTCGGCCACCTCGAAGGTGGTGAGCACCGCGCTTCGTCGTCGAGAGAGAGAGGAAGAAGCACGCACTCAAAGTACGGCGTCCGGTGTGCCGTCGATGAGGTCCTCACGCAGAGCACCAAAACTTCGCTACTCCACTGCCGAAAAAGCTTCGTAGCAGCGCTGCTCATCACCCGCGCATAGCTCGGACATTACTCGACTCCCACCGCGTGGACCGTCGTCTCAAGTATCCCTCGGGGAGGTCATCCGCGACCCCGAGGTCACGCGAGACCGCTGCGACCAAGTGGGCGGTCGAGGCTCATAGGGAGCCGAAATCCCGTGACGCGCCGAGAGGCGCCATCAAGTCTCGGGCTCGCGTGACTTCATTGCCGAATGGACCCAGGTCGAGCGAGCCACCTAGGCCCGACGACATCGCAGTACTTTCGGACCCTACACTTCGACGGATCGGTAAAGAAGTACGGCGCGCGTCGGCCTCGCTCTTCACCTCTCAGAAAGGTGTGCATGAAATACTCGATCACGCCGCACTTCCCCGCGTCCCAACAACGTGGCCGAATCTGGCGCTGGTGAATGGGCTACAATTGCGACGAGAGCTCGGCATCCGGCACCTCGAGGTCCGGGGAGACTCTGAGCTCGTCAAAAACTAAGTCATGAAAGAGGTCGCATCAGCGCTCAACCCGAAGATGGTCGCGTACCACCGTAAAGGTCCGAGAACTTGAGGAACATTTCACGGGCTGGAGGTCAACCACGTCCCACCGCAACCTCAACAACGACGCTCGACGCCCTCGCTAAGCTTCGCGTCGGGACCGCTTGCCGGGTTCCCGGAGTCTTCATGCACGAACAACATACAAGCCTTCGATACGGCTCGGGGAGGAGCCCAGCCGGAAGGTCGCGAGCTCAAAGCTCTCGCCGGACTCTATGGACACCGACGTCCGCGCAGGGTCGAGCGCCTCGATACAAGGGCGGGCTCGCTGGGCTGACGAGCTCTTCTCGTGCGAGGCTCGGGGCGACTTCGCGGCCGGCTCGGGCTGGGTCGATCAGCCTACCGCAGCGGCCCGGGCGTGTCCGTTGTTACGATGGGCGAGCAAGGCGAAGCTTCCGCGCTGAGGAGTCGCGACGGCTAGCCCGAGGGGCTAAGGCTTTTTGCTCGTGGGGAAGAGCTCTACCGACGCTGGGCAAAGCGGCATCCTACGGGGCCAGCATCACCGACGAAGATGGTCGAGGGCTCGCTCAAAGAAATCCACGGGGCCGAATCGCGGCCATCACGCGGCACCAGCGGGCTCGTCGGAAAGCTTTCCGCTCAAGGTTTCTACTGGGCCGACCGCTGCCGCCGACGCCACTCAGTGCGTCCGGACGTTGCGGTAGGCGCCGCTTCGCCAAGCGGATACACCTCCCGACCCCAAGCCCTCCAAAGCGATTCCGCCACTCGCGCTTCGCCGTTCGGGGTCTTGACATGGTAGGACCATTCCGCAGGGACGGCCGAGGATACACGCATCTCCTGCATCAGCTATCGACAAGTTCTCCCAAATGGATCGAAGTCATGCCCATCGCGCGATGCCGAGCCGAGGAGACCGTCAAGTTCTTCACGGCATTATCCACCGCCGAGTCCGAACTCGATCACCACCGACAGCGGCACCAACCGTGGGGAAGTCTTCATCGACTCGTGCGGCGATCACGCGGCATCCGCGTCGACACGCCGCTGCCGGCCACCCTCGGACCAACGGACGGGTAGAGCGAGCTAATGGCATGATCTGCCGAGGCGTGAAGTCCGCATCTTCAGGAGGCTCGAGAAGTACGCCCGCCGATGGCTAGTCGAAGCTCCCGCGGTGCGTGTGGAGTCTTCGTACCACACCAGCGCGGGCCGCGGACGAACCCGTTCTTCCTCGCCTTCGGTCCGGCGGTTCTTCCCTACCGAAGCCTCTCAGTAATGCTCACCCCCGAGCTCTACCTTCGACGAGCACAATAACCAAAGCGCTGTCAAGACGCCCCGCGGACCAGCTCGACGAAGCTGCGTGACATCACGCCATCCACTCCGCCAAGTACCTACAATCCATGCGGCGCTACCACGACGGCGACACGCCGGGGACGAGCCTTCGCGCCGGCGATCACGCCCTACGACGAGTCCAAAGCCCGAGGGATGTGGCAAAAAGCTCTCCGCCAGCCATGGGAGGGTCCTTTATCATCGACCAAGTGTTGAGGCCGGGCACGCATACAAGCTCAAGGACCATCGTGGGCGAATCCTCACCAACGCATGGAACATCCGAACAGCTACGCCGCTTCTACCCTTAAGATGTATTTTGAAGTATCATAATCAGAAAAATTCAATAAGACACCGGATTGATGCAAAGATCCGTGCAAGCATCTCGAATTCACGCTCTTGCTATTTGAGCAAATGACGGGCCTTCATCTTGACAAAGGCCCGCCCTTACCAAGGCTACAAGGAATGGGGCGACACCCCATCGGGTTTACTACACCAATTTTTTTCAAATTCTTCACAAAGATCACAACAACGAGCTCACGCTCACGCGAGACCGTGCTCCCTTTTCCATAACGCCTTAAAACAACTAAGTCACGAAGTTCGTCAACAAAGGCATGGCGCGACCGCGCTAACGATCTCCTACGCCCCGAAATCTAGAAATGGCCGTCATCCGACTTCAAATACTAACTCGTAAAAAGTTGGAACAAGGACGCGGAATAGGAAAAGGAACACGAAAGTGATCTTCATTCCAAACACGAGTCCCTTTAAATCCTTAACAATGATACCTCAACTACGAGGACTTAGAAACTAACCGCAAAAAGGGGCTTGGCCCTCGGGGCTCCTACTTTACGCGGAAGGAGGGTCTCGTCCCATCGCCTCGACGAAGTGCTGCCGCGGCCTCCGGCTTCAGCTGCTCGGCTCCCTCCGTGATGAGTCCCGGGACTCCCACCTCTCGTGGCGAGCTTATAGAGCTCGGCGGACAACTCCACGGAATCGAGCTCGGCAGCAGTGATCTTACGCCTTGGTTTGAGCGTCGTCGATACGCGCGCCCATCCGCCTTCACGCGCTCGGCGTCCATTTTTCGGGATAGTGATCGAAGATAACTTGGCCCGACGGCCTTGTGGACCACCCGGTGGCGTCCTTTCGCCACCTTATACGGCACTCTGAGAGATTCGCTCCGCGGTCCGCCATCTCCTCAACACCGAGGGGACGTCGCGCATACATCCTCGGCGGTAGCGCGAGATCCTCGGCGCGGCGAGGCTCGTCGCCTCCTCCGTGTGGCCTCCGGAGGCACAAGCCGAAGGCGGCTGAAGCTCCTCGCCGATCTCACGAGCTCGGCGGTCTGTACTTCAAGTCAAAGATCTCTTCCCCTTCGGTAGCCAGTTTGGTATGCTCGAGGGTGGCCTGGTAGGCAAATTCGCTCCATGTCCGCTTAGCGTCCGGCGCCGAGGGGACTTCTCCTTCTCCCACCCGCAAGACAAGAAGGCGGTTAAATAGCGGGAAGTCACCCGCGACTCGATATCTGGGGGCGAGGATGGGTGGCGAAAACACTCCTGACTCAGCGTAGAGCTCCTTTCGTTGTGCGAGAAATTCGGTTCTCCTGTTGGCGGTCCCTCTCCACGCTGATAAAATTAGCGTGGCGGCAACACCACATTCGGCCACCCGCCAGATCATCTGTGAGGTCCGCTGGCCGAGGACAATCAGCCCCAAATCTTTGGAAAACAAAAAGCATAAGGCGAGCTGTGACACTCACCATAAGCTTTCGGCCTGTGACGGAGGAGGCACTTTCGGCAGTCTCCGTCTCTTCTCCTTATGAAGGAACTCCGCCCCTCTGTTTGGCGCGCCGAGGCCTTGAGCTCCTTGTCCTCGCGCGGTGGAGGGTGTCGAGCTCCTCCTCGCATCTTCTTGCGGCTGCTGCTGCGTGGGCGAAGCTCAAGCCGCTCCTCTCGCCGAGCCGCCTCTGCCCGTGCGGCCCGCTCCCTCTTGTGCCGCCCGAAAGGCCCGGCCTTCAGCGTCGGGACGAAGTCCGACGGCGTCCTCCGCTCGCGGCGCAAGAAATTGATGCTGAAGGCTGCGCCGCGCCGAGCTCTTCACTCATGTCCTTATGCAGTTCAACGAAGCTTCCAGCGAAGCCCTCGACCCTCGAGAAAGGCGTAGTCGCTGGTTGTGTTCTCGGATGGAATCTCGCATACGCAAAGAGCGCAAGCACATGAACAACTTGGGGAAGCACAAAGAAAAAGGAGAACACACGAGGCCATAGCGATCTCGAACACTGCACTGAAGTCGAACCACGCCGCGCCCGGGTCCTCGGTGAAGCGCCCGGGCGCAGCGTCATCGAGTGCGGCGGGGAAAACGATATCATTTCCCATTTGAGAGCGGCTTCGCCGGCCGGCGCGCCGCAGTCCCGCCGGGGACCCACGACATCTTCGGGGCTAGCCCGATGGACCCTCACCGCCGGCTGCGCCCCCGAATTGCGCCTCCGCCCGTCTCGCCGCCCGTCGGGGGCGTCGATACCGAGGATCTCGGTGGCGGCCTCCTGCGATTCGTGTATGAGGCCACCGACTCCGTGTCTTCTCGAGCCTACCCCCATGGCGAGAATATCCTCGGACCTCGCCCGTCTCCTCTCCGGCGCCACGGGATCTCGGTGGCCCTCGGCCCCTGCCGGGGCGTCGGTAAAGGGATCTCCGCGATCAAGTCCGGGGCCACCATCGGCGCTGACTTCAGCGCCCGCGTCGTTCTGACGCAGGCGGCGGAGAGGAGGAGCTTCGGCGTCGGCAATGGCAGGTCGGCAGCGGCCCCTTTGAGCGGGACCCGGCGCCATCATCCGGGACCCGTGAGTCGCGCACCGTTACGCGCCGTCGTGCCGCGCCCGTCGCCATGGGCGGTGTCCCCACCGCTGAAGCTTCGTCGCGGCAGCCTCGAAGCTTCGCCCGACCCTACACTTTCGAACTTCGCGGAGGCCGAGCTGCGTCGTTACTGAGCATCGAAGAGCTCTCCATCGCGGGCTCGAGCTTCGCGTCGCCGAGGTTTCTCACTCGTCCAGAGGGCGCGTGCCGGGTACACGGGGCCGCCCTGCAGCGCCAATGACAACTAAGACCCACGCGCCCGAACGCCGTGCGGCAGACCGTAAAGGGGGAAGAGAACTCACCGCGTCGATATCCGCCTCTTCCGGCGGTGGCTCGAGCACCGGACCCGGGTTGACTTTCGCCCGAGGAACCCGCCCTCGAGTGCGGCGCGGAGACCGGCGCCGCCGAGGCCGGGCGCCCGACTCCTCCTCGACCAGCGGCGTCGCCTTCGGCATCAAGCTTCGGGAGCCCGATGAGGTCCGATCTCACCGACTACGGGCCTCGCGGGACGGCGGAGGGGACCCGGCCGCCGGTGCCGCCGCCTTCCTCCTCCCGCGCGCTGCCGCTCGACGAGCTTTGTTTTTCCCGGGGGCTCGGTCGGCCTCTCCGGCGTCGCCCTCTCGGGGGAGGGGAGGGCGCGAACCAAATGACTTCACTTCGCCAACCTCGCAAAAAACACAAGCTCATCCTCCGAACTCAAAGCGATAAGTAGGCAACCTCGAACAAACAAGAAGTGTGAGCTCTTACCGACGCCAGCGTATCCGCATCGGGGAGAACTTGGGGGCTCCGGGGGCCCTCGCACGCGTCTGCGCTCGGCAGTTATCCACCATTCCACGTTTCAGCGGTTGCAGCGGGACGCGTTCGCTGTCCCCCAGCGTAACGCGCGAGCTCCGGCTCATCTCCCGCACGCAAGACGTGCGTGCGTTGGAGCGGCACCACGCCTTCGCGAGCCAGCCCACCGATGATATGGTTCACCGGCCGGCCGGCGTCGGAGCGCCCCTCAACGCCTTCCACCCGCCCGAGGACGTGATCTCCGGACCCTGCGCCCACAGGCGCTGATGCGAATCCTTCCCGACCCTCCGGCCGCATGGTCTGGTCGCTCTTGAGGTAGAACCACTTCCTCCCACCCGGGTTTGCCGCCGGGAAGTCGCCCTCGGGAAAGAACTCGACCTTCCCACCGCGCAATCGGATCGTGACGCGAGCAATCGGAGCCGCACCTCAGGACCTCCACGGCCGCCCAAGCCCCGGGATCTTGGCGTAGGCGAAGTGCGGAGAAGACCCTCCGCCTGGGGGAATCCCAACCATCCCTCGCGACAAAGATCGTGAACGCCCGAAAATAGCGGGGATGCCGCTCGGCGTCCGTGCCGGAGCTCGACGCCCCGCATTACCACAAAGAAGCTCGAAGAAATCGCGGTACGGGACGCCGAGGCCAGCGCCGTGGAAGGCCACGAACGACACCACGCACCCCCGCCGGCGGTCGGGGAACCGTCGCGGCGGCGGGAGGGATCCACTCTTGACCTCCGTCGCCGGCACGGAGCCGGCTGACGAGGCCTTGAGCTCCGGTACTGCCGCTGGTCGCCGTCGAGCGATGCCATGTCCCCATCTTGGCAGGGAGGCGGATCACCGGGCGGAACGGGAGACGGAGAAGTAGATCTGAGCAAAGAAGTATGTCCTCTCCCTCTCTTTCTATCTTTTTTTCTCTCTCCGCTCTTTGGCTTTCTCAGAGAGGGAAGGGGAAGAAAGGTGAATCCGCCCCGATCTCCGCCTATTTATAAGGCCCCAAAGCGACGGATGCGCCGAGAAGGAACCGTCGGGGTGGGGCCCACGCCGTCGCGCCCACGCCTTACGGCTATCGCCACAACAACCCACGGTTGCCGCCATCCGGAGGAAGACCGGCCGCCGCAAAGACTAATGGGATAACTCCCGACCAACGGGAAAATTCCAACGGTAAAAATCCCAACGGCTATTTTACGCAGCGACGCCCGAGAGCTTCGACACACACGGCCGAAAAATCTTGAGCTCGACGATAGAGCTTGATACACGAGCTCGCCATCCTAGGGTTCTAAGGCCGGCCCCAAGACAAGGGCCTCGATGGTCGCCCAGAACACCACGAGTGAGGGACGCTAAGGCAAAGCGGACCGACAAGCTCTTGCCCCGAACTCGAACGAACTCTGGGGCTTTAAGCCTAAGCGTGTTCGGTCGCCAAAGGAAACAAAAAGACGACTTGGGTTATCCTCCACGAACGAGGAGGACACGAGTCCACGGGCTCTTCGAACGAGCCCTAAAACCGTAAAAAGTCGCCGCCTTTGGAATATGAGGTCGGTCCGCCCGGTGACCACATCGAACGAGCTCGAGCTTGACCTCCCCGGACCACCCGCTATCAACTCACCGAGCACTGGTTTCGGCCAACAAGGTAAAACCAAGTCCGAGCTCACCCCCTTTTACTACCTCGCTATATAAACGGGAAAGCGAACACCACGATAGCCTATAAAAGCCTCCATCGCTGACCTCTCGTCCCCGGAGCCTCGGGGACTACACCCGCAGTTTCGCCGAGCACACTGCGCGGGATCACCGTGCATCACCGAGACGAAAACCCAAGCAAAGGGAGAGACACGGGGGCTACTGCATGCGTCGAACGGCGAAAAGACGCCGAATCGAGCCGAGCCCCTCCGTGCCGAGGTGTTACGGACTTCGGAACACTATCGACAAGATTGTCCCACGCTTCCCCCGTCACAACGTCGGGCCCGAACGCCTAACCCAACGAGCTCGAGACCTCGCGACTAACTACGGTCGACCCCTGGCCATGCGCAGACAAAATTGGTACCTAACCCTTACGCCTTCATTGTTCATAAAAGCATACATACATATAGGCACGAGTGCATGAACCCGAAGGAAACTACAAAACGAAAGGGCGAGAAGAGGTCCTATCTACAACGGCTTCCACGGCGACGACGTCCCTACGGCCTCACCGAGCCTCGCAAAGCCCTGCGGTCGAGAAGGCCGCCTTGGCGGTCCTTGTCGAGCTTGAGCTTGGTGGCGATGACCTTGGAGGGGTGGATGCCCACGCTGGCGGTGGAGCCGTTCACCTTCTCGCCCTTGCGGTCGTTTGTCGAGCTTGAGCTTGGTGACGAAGACCTCGCCAGACCGGAAGCGCCCGCCGCCTCGACTTCGGCGGGCTACTCTTCGCCCGGCCAGAGTCGTCGACGTCGATGTTGGCCACCACCGCCTCATGCAGGTGACCTCCGAACTCCTGCGACGTCGGCACCAAAGCTTCGCCACCGAGTCTCCATCCGCAAAACCACGGATCCCCGCCCGAGGTCGGCGCCCGGTCGCCGACGACGCCATCGCCCCGAGCGTTATCGCTCGCGGCGGGCGCCGCAGCGGTAATATCAGCCGTCCGTGAAGCGATCCGCTCTTCCGCGTAGCTCGCGACGGAATTACGTGAGGATCAGCGAGCGGACATCAACTCAAAAGACCAAACAGAAGGGGACACCGCGAAGGAAATGGCCTAAGATTCTCGCATCACGCGCCGCATTGCGAGCTCCCCGGCCTCCAGGTCGATGAGCGCCGCTCACATCTCCCCGACCGCGGCACGTACCTCGAAGTCTCGGGAGGGCGGAGCTCGCGTATCACCGCCTCCGGGCGGAGGCGGAGGCGGCGCCGGAGTCAAGTGAGAAGGCATGGCCCCGGCGAGCTGATCGGGCCCGCGACGCATGTTGGGCACGGAAGACGAATCCTCCCGCCGGGCGCCGGCGTCCTCCTCCCGGCCTCCCGTCAAGACCCTGACCTCCATCCGTCGAGCGAAGGTGGCCCGAGGGAGGGAAGGGTGCGAGGGAAGAAAAGACGAATGCCACCTCCATGACCCGAGCCATTAGAGCCGTATAGTCGGCCGCGACGGCTCACCTCCCCACGCTGGGAGGCGCCCGCGCGCTTCCCCACGACTCCACCCACGATGCACGATTCAAGAGGAACCGTCGCCAGCCTGACTACGCGACTGCAATCGCGACCTCAATCGCTAGCACGCGGGCGCCCGGGTGACAACCACCGATAAACAAAACGGGCAGACGGCCTGCCGCCTCAAGGAGCCGCCACAAGGCCGCGAACGACCACGAAGCCGCTCATTGGAAAACCCACTAAGGGAGAGAGGGCTCTCCCGACGGCTCCTGGGCTCGACAACGCGGGTGCCGAGCACCCATACCCGAGGCCCGATCCGACCTACCGGCTCGGGGCGAAGGAAGGCGAGCCTGGGATCGACAAACCCTCGAAGACAAAGTCGGCGGGCTCACAACAACACAAAGCCTCCGAGCTCACATAGCCTCTCCCGAGCCCTGGTGCCACTCCGCCAGAGACGCCGCCAAGCACCCACGACCAAAACATGACTCTGAACCCCCGCTCCAAGTGGCGCTTAACGGGGAGCATTTGAGAGATCTCCTCTCTCTCAAATGCTCTGGGGGCTACTGTGGGGGGGATCAATATTTTGATGACCCCAATCCGTCAATCAAGACCCTCGACATCATGTCTCGGAGGATTCTAACCAAGGACCTCCTCCACCCATGGTCGCCTACGGCGAGCAGATTATACGGCGCACGAGCTCTTTCACAAGCGAGACCTCTTTCCGCCGCCGAGGAGGTCTCCGCCGACCTTTTCACGCGCGTACTCGAGCTCTAAGCGAGACCTCTTCCACTTCGCCGAGACGGCCCTTCAAGTTTGTGCGCTAGAGCTCTCCAGACGCGACCTCTCTCCGATTCGCCGAGCTCGAAGCTCGAGCGGGCGCGGCAACAAACGCCCGTCTACGAGCTCGTCCCACGGGCGCCACGCTGAAGACCGCAAGTACAGGAGTTGGCCAACCACTCCCTGGCGTGACACTTGTGGCCATCTTGAGGCACAAGGCGAAAGACGGCCCGTCCGTCGCCCGCCCATGCCCCGATGACTCCAACAAGGGCGCCCACAAGACGCGCAGGTACAGCGACGGCGCATACCTCATCCACGGCATGGACACCCCCACGCCGACGGACCGATTCCAACCACGATTGGGGGTCGGTCGACCCTTTACCGCCACTGACCGGATTCGCGGCCCGGACGACCAATTTTGGCATCCAAGGCCGTCAAGAGCTCAAGAGAGGGGCCCCGTCAACCAAAGAGCTCGGGACCGAGCTCGACCGTCAGATCCCCGTCAACTCAAAGAACTCCGCCCATCATGACCGGAGACGCCGCACTACCCGTACGCCATCGTGCCGCCGACATGGGCACCCCCATACCGGCGGGACGCCTTCCAACTACGGCCAAGGACGAGGCGACGATGACCACCGCCCATGCCCCGACCGCCATGTACGGCGACGACCGCCCAAAGCATCCAAGGCCGCCCGAGCCTCGAGGTAGCTATTAGGCCAACCCACGAGCTTCGCTCGAAGAGCTCTTTCGCCCGACAAGACACGCATATCATATTGTTCCACCTACCCCGTCCCAACTCGGAGAGCTCACATGTTCTATCCCCCTTGCTACTATAAAAGGAGGGGTAGGGTTTTCGGGTTGGGCAAGCAAGCAAAGAAGAAGAACAACGCACCCGGCTCTTCTCACACCTCGCATCCTCACTCTCATATTGGCACTTGCCTCAATCATAGAGACTTGGGAGCCCGCTCCTCTCGCTCCGCTTGTACGCACCTAAGACGAGCATTTGAGCTCTGGATAGTGAACACACACGGACTAGGGAGCCCGACTTTTGCCCGAACCAAGATAAATCCCAAGTGTCATTGTCTCCGAGCTAGGCCATTCGAGTCCGCACTAGCCACCATTACCGTGACGGTGGTATTAGACCACGACACATATAGTTGCATTCCATTTGGTACATAAGGAGCACAATGGCTAAAAGTCATCTTAGACATTTTTAAGGTGGTTACAGAGTCAACTTAGACATTAACTAAAAGATGAATTATAGTATAATAAAGTTCACTGCCTTTATGTGACTGTGGAAAAATTGTTGCGAACGATAAGTACAACTTTATAAATTAGGAACACACATATAAATGTAGTAATATAATAAGAATAAATAAATTAGATTTAAAAATGCATTGTTAAGCTTGAAAACGTTGCAGTCCAAATGCAAGAAAATTGTTACACAACACTATAATGTGACGGAAAAATTGGGTCCCAAATGTAAAAATAATGAAGTACTTAATTATTGAGAAGAGAAATGTAAATAAATGAAGATTAGTAAACCGGATGAAGAACATGCTAAAAAACACTTAACTACGAGTGGTGAAGTACATGAGTTGGTGGGCGGGTTGGGAGGCAGTATGTCTGCAGGTGGGTGGGCCCCGCACGGAGCTGCTGTAGCTGTACTGCTGCTCTGCCTCATATCACTGTGCCCTGACATATGTGGACCCACGATATATGTATGTACCCCGTATTCACAGGTATTCAAAGTTTTATTGTCTGTATAAGAGCTGAGCACGTATCACGAGACATCTCATCCAACGGCCGCATGTGGCAGAGCATGTGCTCTGCAGAGCAAATATAACTTTCTCCGACTCATACGACCTCCAGGTCATCACGACCCAAGCTCACAACGCGAGGACCTCGACAGCTCGTGCGTCCGGCCTGCAAACTACTCGACCCCCGAGGTCCACGAGCTCCGTCACTTACCGAGCTCCACGAGCTCTGCCCCCGCCAAGCTCACCGAGCTCCGCCGCTTCACGAGCTCTGCCACGAGCTCTGCCGCTCGCTCGAGGCCGTATTCGCCGAAGGCCGAGCGTTCGTCCAAGGCCCGCTGCTCGTCAACGTCGTCGCATCACCGAGCTCCGTCATTGAGACCCCGGCGCGCCGAAGTCTCCATAACACTTGGCCGTGCGCTCATCAAGCCAATAGCACGCCCCGTGGTGTCCTCTGCCCGAGCCCGGTGCTCGCACGGCAGAGCCGAACTCGCCCGAGGTGCGCTCGTCAAGCCAATAGCACGCCCCGTGGTGTCCTCTGCCCGAGCCCGATGCTCGCACGGCAGAGCCGAACTCGACCGAGGGCCGCCCGTCGACGTCCCCCCCGCTCGCAAGACGCTCCGAGCCGCTCCGAAGGCCGCCGCACGCCAAAGCCTGCCCTCTCGGAGGTCGGCTACGCGCCGTCGTTTGCCGAGTTGGGCTCGTCCGAGGACCGCCGTCTACCACGCATGCCCATACCAGGCGTCCGCGCGGCCAAAAAGAGCCGGGAGCGCCCGGCCCTCACGACCTGAGGCCGCGGGCCTCCGAGCCCACGTCCCGCACGCGCGACCTGGAGCCGCGTCTCGTACGACTTGACTCTGACTTCACGTAAGCACATGCGACTCCGCCACGCACGACCTCATCTCCGCCCGCACCGCGCGAGCCCACGACCTCGAGGTCGTGCGGGCCGTCCGGTGCCTCGCGCCCGCACCGCGCGGGGTCACGACCTCGAGGTCGTGCGGACCGCCTCGCCTCGCACGCTCCTGTGCCGCGTACAGGACTGCTCCGTCTCGCGCGACCACGCCTCGCACGGCCTGCAAGTCGCGGGGCTCGACCTGTCTCGTGCGACTCGCCGATCGGTCGGCCCCGTCTCGCGCTCCCGTCCCGCACGACCTGCGATCGGTGGGGCCACATCATCTCCGCTCCGCGCGAGTCGGACGAACGAGTTCTGCTCCCCACGACTTGTCCGCGCAAATCTGCACGACTCGAAGCCAGGGGCTCGTCCCGCACGACCTGATGGCATGCGCTCCAACCTTCTTTCACGACCATAAGTGGGCGCATGTGTGCATGCAAAGCCAAACAAAGAAAGGTATGTTTTCTAATAATAGCACATAGAAGTATCTGAGCATCCAACAGCCTCGCAAGCGCACGACCTGTACTTGCGCGCATCCCGCACGACTTCGAGATCGGGCATGCGCGACTTCGAGATCGCGCCACATGCGACTTTAGGTCGGGGCCACCCACATATTTGGGGGTTCGGTACCACAATCTACAGGTCGTATGGAACCGCGACAGCAACTTACGACACCACGACCCGCACGACCTACGACCGCGTCGTACCACGCACGAAAACCACGACATCAGGATTCACTGAAGGTAAATAAATAAGAGGTAAAATCTTCTGATTTCGACTAACACATCGTGCTTCGACTAACGGACGGCGCAGCAGCGAGCTCGCCCCGCGATTCAGGGGCTTCGGGGTTTGAAGGCCGCCCGACGAGGGTTCGACGGCCGCCCGCCCACCGAGCGAGGGGCAGATCGAGGAGAGGTCCAAGCGACCCTCGCTGAAGCTACGAACGCCGCAAAGTCTCCTCGAACTTCGTGTTCGAAGTCGCTAGGAGCAACGCGATCGACCTCCCGCCTATTCCTCTCGAAGAAAAGGCGTCCGTAAACTCGAGACACCATCTCGAGGAAATGCGAGGTCGAGCTCCCTGAACATGAGGTCGAATCCACCAGCTGATCAAACGAACGAAGCCGACGAGCTCGGGCCTCACTAACTACCGCTAGTAACTCACCGAGCACCCCGCTCTACCGCCGGCGCAAGACGAGGCACGAAGCTCACCCCACCCTCTCCGCGAGAGCGTAATGGGGAACGAAAACGAAAAACGACTCGAACGAGTCAAAACGTAACGCCGATCGACTCAAAATACAAGCCCTACGAGTGTACCACTCGCATCCCTCAGGGTTAAGACTCTCCGCGGAAGCGCCGCGCACCTTCCGGAACGGAACGAACCCAACGACAATCACGACGACCGACCCCTCGGGCCTTAGCGCATGAGAGGGAGAATCCACCTCCCCAAACGCCGAGGGCCATCGAGCTCGAGCTCACCCTCCACAGGCAACCATGGGGGGAACGAACGAAAACACGACCAAATAAAAAGCCTCGCGAGAACTTCTCGTTCCCACGAGCCTCGGGGAACTACACCCGCGGGTGCGCCAAGACGCACCCGTGGACAAGGTCAACACCGAGCACGGCCCTTATCCTCACCACGATCTTGAGGTCATCGCAAAGCGTCCTGAGGAGACTCCATCTCCCCGGGCCTGGGGCTACCGTGGGATACCTATATCGGGGGTACCCTAAACACACGACTAATCGCGGCAAACCCAAGCGACACTCGCCCGGTCGGCCTCAACGCAGCTCGCCCAAGAAGACACCTCCGCCTCGCACGAGCTCGAGGCCGGGGTCGAATTCCACCTCGTCGGCGAGCTCGAGGTCGGAACTCGAGCTCCGCCTCATACGAAGCTCATCATCACCTGAGCTCGGAGACAGTGCCGCAAAACCACGCCTTCGCACGAGGCTCACAGGTCTGAGCCCGAGCTCCTCCCCCACAGCTCGCGACCGCACGGTAAAGCCCGCCCCGCGCGAGCTCTAAGCTCGCGGACCGGATCCCGTCTCGAACGAGCTCTTAGCAGCGTCCCAGAGCTCGTCGACCGCGACCACACGAGATCACTCCGACTCACGCGACCCTCCACCGCGACGACTACTAAGTCGCATGGGCCTCTCATCTAGCACCACACACGCGGTCACTCCGCGCGCTCCCGTCCCGCACGATCTAAAGGGCCGGGTGAGACGTTCTCCGCCTCGAGCGACTAAGGGCCTGACGGACCGCTTTCGCCCTCGCCGACGACCTATAGGTCGGAGCGCCCACGACTCGCCCGACCATGAGCCCGCGCTCTCACCAAAACAAACCATGCGACCTCCGCCGCGTGACTCGCCTCCGATTCCACGACTGAGCTCCTAAGACGTAAAACTCACGAGCTCTAAGTCTCCGGGACCATCCACCCGACCGCCGCCCTTCCCTACGAGGAATGGGCAAAGTCCAATCTACAAAGACTCGGCCGCAGGCACTTTCGAGTGCCCGTAGGTGTCTTGGCGCCATCCGTAGCCACAGCCTACGCCGCGGCCACGCATACCCGATAGCGTACATCAATGCCCCCGACGAAGCACGGCGATCGCCCAAATGCCGAATCCGCCTCCCGACAACCGCTACTGCATTACAACGGCGACCTCGCAATGACGGCCGAGCTCTCCCCGCCCACACACTTTCTTGCGACACGGCACGCGCATTTATGGTCGGGCAAATGGCTAACGGCCCGGCGTGACGAGCTCATTGTTCCCTCCGTCACCAACCAACGAAGCCGGAGCTCTGGACGGACGCATCTGACACATCGAAATATGGAGCCGCCCCCTACGAGACTCTATGACGATCGGCGAGCAGACTACCGTTAGGGCGGGCGACGACGTGCGCACCGGACAAATGACCCGCGTGCTCGGCAAAACCGGCGACTTTTACACTTTTACCCCCACTATTTTATATTCTTCACATTTTAGTCCTTCTCCGGTGGCACCCATATATCTTCCCCTTACGACTATAAAAGGAGAGCCTTGGCCACCGGGAATAAATGCTTGTGTCCAAGACCACTTTCACGAGCCATTCGACCACCGCGGTTCAACCCCTCGGTATTAACATGACACATAATTTCATACAAATTTCATACAAACCGTTTTCACACAATTTACGTTTTTGCTTAAATGTATGTCCCAACTGCAGGACCATCCCAAAGATGCTGAATACTTGAACTGCCCTATTAGGTTCTATACTGAGATGGAAGCAATTTTCAACCACTCACAGGCCACTGGGAAGTATGCACTTGGGTCTGGTGAAGCCTTAGGGCAGAACCAGGAACAATCTGCTTCTATCAAGGAGAAAATACCACTCGCCACCCAAAATTCCCTTCTAAGAAAGGGCACTTTGATATAGGAGAGGCTAGCAAAACCACTGGAGTGCCCTCCAATGCTGTGGGTGGCAAGAGAAAGAGGGGGAACTTCAGTGAGGAGGAGGTGATTATGTTGACTAACATGTCGATGCGATCCAACAATGTTCTTCTTGCTCTTAGGGAGACCGGTCCTACACATGTTGATGGTAACCTCTATCTTCTTTGTGATGGAAATGGCTGGCTTCTCTGAGGAGGCACTGATTGTTGCCTACACATTCCTCCTTGATAACAAGGCCCAGGGCAGGGGCTTTGTGAACATGAGTGATGCCCACAGGATCATTTGGCTTAGGACCTTCCTAGCCAAGAACTACTATGTGTAGTCTCACTACATGTAGTTGCCACTCTCTCTTCTTTTGGCTACAGCTGGACTTTCATTGCTTTAGGACTTTTGTGCAGTGGTAGGTTGATCTAGTGACACTTGACCTTTGGTGGTTGTTTGCCTAGGAGGGTGGCTAACATTAGGCAAATGTGATTTGGGAAGAAGTAGTAGCAGTTGAGCCTTTGGATGTTGTCTTTGGAACACTTATATTGTAAGAACCTATTTGTGTAGCCTCTGTTGGCTACTTCAGCTGGTGTAGCCTCTGTTGGCTACTTGAACCTTCTAATATTAGTATTTTTATGCCTCTGTTGGCTTCATTACTTGATACTGTGTTGGCTTTATGTCTATGTCTGGGGTTTAACTTAGCCTGTGATGCTTTATTAAAAAAACGAGGGCACTTTGATGAATTTTGTTGCAACAGCTGAGGCCTTCATACTCTGTTGCCTTCATGTCTATGTCTGGGATTTTACCTTGGCCTGTGATGCTTTATTAAAAAACTGAGGGCACTTTGATGAATTTTGTTGCAACAGCTGAGGCCTTGATACTCTGTTGCCTTCATGTCTATGTCTGGGATTTTACCTTGGCCTGTGATGCTTTATTAAAAAACTGAGGGCACTTTGATGAATTTTATTGCAACAGCTGAGGCCTTGATTTTTATGCCAATGATGATTAATATGGCAGGGTAAGGAAAGGTTTACATTGATGGTCTTTAACTTGTGAGGAACTGACATATGCTAAATCATCCATGCCCAAGCAAAATGTTATGAACCATGACTTGATGGTCGGGCCGGATCTTTGGCCATCTTTGTGTTCCTTATGCTCCAAGTTCAAAGACCACATGAAAATGCCAACAAAATCTGAGGCAAATCATTACTTTTATCACTCTTGTTCTCAAAATCTCATACCATATTTTCTCGTTGTTGCTCTTAAGGCATATGGCTTGGTATGTCGCTCTCTGCGGCGAGCAACTTTGGGGTGTATGAGACTTGGGCACAATGCAATGCCCAAGTGAGTGGCTATCCTCACAACTGCCACAAGAGCTTTCCAACAAGAGCACAAGCCGAGGCATCCTATTTGCGCTTCATTGATGATCGGGAGCGGCCGACCGCTAGATGTTGCTCCTCCTCCGGTGGTGCTAGAGGTTGCTCTTCCGGTGGTTAACAAAACAATGTGCTTGTTCATTCTTTGTATTTGCCTCTCCTTTTCTCGGTGGTTGTGCTCCTGTTCATTTTGTTCGGTTGGAAGGCGAGCATGTGATGCCGTGTGAACTGGCTGTTCATGGAGCCATCCCTTTATTTCGGGTTAACTCAACCTTCAACTCAATTGTGTTATTTTCATTAGACCGATGATGACAAAATTGATGGATGCATTAGTCGGGCTACATGTTTTCTCAGAATCTGTTTGTCCAATCCATGTAGCTAGCAATTCATGAACTGTAACTTGTCTCGAGGTCAAGTGCTTCAAACAAAGACTAATTGTATGGTTCAATTAACAATTATGTATGTAATGGTAATGCAAACTCTTGCTCATTCTATATTCATCTATGCAAATTTGAATTTCCTCGACTATGGGCGGGCCGACCCACGACCCAGTGCCAAACATGATCTCGGTTTGGCGGTTGGGGTAGTTAACCTCCTAGCCCTACCGCCAAATGGATGGCAAAACACACAACTCTGGCTTTGGGCGGGCTAGATTGGTACAGTGCACAAACAAAGGGTGCCTTTACCGCCCTTGACAAAGGGACGGGCCCCCGGTCCAGTTTGAGCCGGCCTTGGCCGGTTCAGGGCCGGCGCAAAACACGCCCATAACTTTTTATACCATTATAGCGGTTCTAACTCTCCAAATATCATTCTAACAGATGACACTATTTTTTTAGCACTCTTGTTGTGCAATCCTATACATTTTTACCACTTTTTTCCTACGTGGCACGCCACCGCAGCTGTCCACGCTGGATCCGGGCGCGAAAATACGTGAATGCCCCTGCCTCCTTCCCCATCTTTCCCCTCCCCTGCGCGCGACGGGAGTCGCGACGGGAGTGAACGGCGCCGCCGCCCGCGAGTCGCGCCCCCACGCGCCGGCGCCCTGGGTTTCCCTGTCCGGTCCCCATCCCCTTCTTCCCCGCGCGAATCCGGCAAACTGCTTTCCCTCCCTCTCTCAGCCGCCGGAGCAATCGACCATCGCCGCCGCCCCATCGATCGTCGCCGCCGGCTACCGCGGTCAGGAGGCCACAGGCCGCCTTGGGCCAAGTCGATTGGCCCCGCGAGTGCGCGCCGGCGTCCTGAGGCTCCGTCGAGGCACCCGCACCCGCAGTGATGGCGGCGGCGGCGGAAGCTCCGAGCGCATCGGCCTCTTCCGCGGAGAACAGGCTCCTGATGTCCCTCGCGGACCGGGGGTGGCGTTTCCGTGACCCCACCGACGAGGCCATTCAGGCCCTGCTCTTCGCCTCCCCCACTCCGTCGCCGGAGGCCGTGGAGTCCGAGCTTGTCGACATGGACTTGAGGATGTTCGGCGGCAAGTACCTTCCCGACCGGACCGCCGCCGCCGCCACCTCGAAGCGGCTTTCGTACCTCCACGGCCCCGTCGTCTTGCAGGTATTGTAAATTCGTAATTAAAAATTCTAAATCACAGTCTTAAGGTTCTGCGCCAGCTAATAATTTGTGTCCGAAACTGAGAAAAATTGCGTTACTCAATTTGTGGCTCTGTTTGGGTGGGCATTGCATTTGTGGTCTCAAGCCCTACAGGTACTAAGGGCAGTAGTTTACTAGGCAATAAGAGGGAAAAAGAGCATTGTCAATGCAGTTCTCTGATCCAAACTTCTGTGAAACATAACTGTATGTTTCATACTCCTATAGGAGATAAGTGTTTCATCCTATAGGAGTATGATGGAAAAGATGGTGATGATGTCTGTTCTGCTATCGTGTGTCGAATTTGCATTCTCATTCTATTATAGTAGATAACTGTTTTTTTGTGCCTTGGATGTGTTTGGTTGTTTTTTATTTAATCCTGCACTTATGTTTACTGTTTCTATGAATTGTTGTTTCGATACAGATAGTCTCTGTAAGAGATATATATCGCAGCATCATTGATGCTTCTTTTAAGAACCCGCAGCAGCGTCGTCTTCTGCGCTTTGGTCTCACTGATGGTATATGTGAAGCAGTAGCCTTAGAGTTTTCTCCTATCCCATTCATCACTGAAGAGATAGCTCCAGGTACCAAGGTCAGTTAACCATGTTCTGCTTCTGCCTATAATTCTTGTTGTAGGGTGGCATATTTTCTGCATATTCAGAGTTTAAGCTTGCCTGCCTGCATGGGTGTCTCCTTGACTTCTGGTTCAGTTCTGAGTGTCAATGTCATTGGACATTTGGAGCTAGAGATGGAGCGTAGCTTAACAATATTTGATTAAGATCCAAGTGAATAGGAATGTGCAGGTAGTTCTTTGTGTGAAACTAAGATGGGGTTGGGAGAGAGCATTCTTTGTTCCCATTGGTTGTCTGCCACTCTGCCCCTTGGTCTGTCTAAATTTCCTTATATTCTTTTTAATTGAATATGAGGACCTAAACTTTGATTAAAATGGTACATTATGGTTCTCTGTGATCATTTGAAGACTTGTATTTACACTTTTTCATAGATACAGTAGTTGAACTGTCTGCAGTTCATTAAATATTAGCATTGACACAGTTTTTTTTTCCACTTTTCTTACCCCTTCAAAGATTCGCCTTGAGAACAAGATTGCAATCAATAATGGCATATTGTGCTTAAGCGCAAAAAATTTGAGTGTCATTGGGGGGACTGTCCAATCATTGTATGAAGAATGGCAGATGAACCAGAAATACTCTGGTTTATCTCGTCCATCCTTGAGGTTGTCTCAAAGTGATGATGGAGCAGGGCCTCCACCATTTGAGAAGTTAGACATTGAAGCACGTCCCTGCAGGGCAACCAAAGTTCAAGAATATCCTGGTAACCATTCATACCCTCTCTTGTTTCTACTCACGCAGTCATCAGTAAAGAGCTGTGGAAGTTATGAGTTGCTTACCTTAAATAAAATACAACACAACAACAAAGTCTTTTGGTCTCAAATCCCAAGCAAGTTGAAGTAGACTAGAGATGCAACCGCATGAGGCACCAGCAAAAACGAAAAAATTGTGTAAAAACATCACTCAGTGCATCAGAAGTCAATGAAAATTTGCATTTGGTTCAGGCAGTGAAATCCGCATGGATGGCACTTCAGGATTATTTCCTCATGAAAACGTGTTATAATGTATAGTGTTATACTCATTGCTAGAAATGTATTAATTTTGTTTGAAATTTAATAGGAAGGCAATGTTAAATCCTGTAAATCCGAACAGACACCATTAGTTGGATAACGGACTGGTTCCATGTCATGTCTCAAAAACATGGAACTCTGCATTTCTTTGGTTGGAACGCCTGGACCTTAGGTTACTCACATGCTTGCAATATATGCACTTGTTCTGTATACATACATTATCTCATCTTTTATGAGATATTATTGCATGCTTGCAAAACTTTTAAGCATTGGTGACGTATTTGTAACTTGTGATCTGTCTTCCTTTCATAAAGCTAGGAAGTTGGCAGCTACTCATGATTGTGCACCAGTAAATTCTGTTGGCAAACCAATGAATGAGGATTCGAACAAAGACGCTACTGAAAGCAAGGCTGAATCTAAGCAAATTACTCAAGAGAGCAGAGCAAAAGAAGGTCAGACTCCAAAACATCTTCCATACCAATTTAATCATCACAATTTATCAGGGGTGGTTGGAACTAAGGTTTATTTCTTTGCTATGTGTAGTCAGTGAAGCTGTTCCTGTCCAGAACCAAGCTGCTGCACAGAAGCTACTGCAGAAAATGTCGCAGGCTGTGCCTGAAGATAGGCGTGGTCGGGGTCATAGATTCAAGGGCAAAGGAAAGGACGAAGATGCTCAGGTTTTTACCCTTGATGAATGGGAGAAGAGGAAAGCCATTGGTTCGAAGTCCGCTGCAGAAAGCTATGTCCATGACACTAGCCGAGATGAGGAGTTGGCAAGGCAACTGCAGGAACAACTAGACCTAGAAGATATGCATGTTAGTCCGATTCTCTGTTGTGATGATGCGTTCCTTTCCAGGTTTTTTACAACACCAGTGTGGAATGTTTGATTTCTGTATCAATATGATGTTTTTCAGGGTGGGGCAGATGTTTTCAGTGGCGGGGCGGAGAGTTCAGATGCTGAACGTTTACGGATGAGCATGTTCAGCTTCAGTGGCCCTGATGAAGCAGGTGGTGGCAGAAGAGATTTTCGAGGCCGAGGCCGTGGCAGGGGAAGGGGCCGAGGGCGAGGAAGGGGCAGGGGAAGATTTTAGTCCAGCGACTCAGTTGTAGGTTTATAGGTTTGTTGTGTGTTCAGTGTAGTCCGCTGGTTGTAGGGGTATGGTAAGAGTGGTACGATGATGACCTTCTCAAATCATGTTCTCATTTTCTCTAGCTTAATGGTGAAGGCTGATGCTAGTCAGATTAAGGAACAATTTGTAGACTTCCTGGAAATTTTGTTCTATTCTTAGATGCAGGGAGTACATCGTACATGGTTTGGACAAACGAATTGAAGTCTGAAATTTACATGACTTCTATCTTCTGTTTACTTGTGCTGTTCATCCATTTGAATTATGTTGTTGTATATTGTATACAATATTTTGCTGCCTCGTACGTATTAATTCTGAGATTTTGCTGGTAAAGAATGCAAGTCAATGCATTGTGGGCCCAGCTTACAAGTCAGATATACCAGGAATGATAATGTGTGCTGAATAAAAAGCAAGGTGTGCCTTGAGGGAGTTGCCAAACATAAATTAACGACTTTTCACATTAGGGCCCGTTCCGTAGCGCCACGGCCCACGCGAGAAGCCGAGTAGCGCCGCGTTTCCTTCCGGTGCCGCGCCGCGCCGTTCTCGGTTGCTCGCCGCGCCCCACTCCCGGTGCTCTTCCCCGCCCGCCGCCTCGGTCCGCGCGACGCCCCTGTCCTGCTGCTCCACGCCGCGGACAGACCCCCTCGCCTCTTCCGACATCCACGGGGAACACCTAAAAGACCTCGATATCAGGTCGCCGCGATGGATCACGGCGGCGGCGGCAGCAGCATCTGGATCCGTGCGGCTGTCGCGGTGGCGGCGGGAGCAGCCATCGCGGCGCGCGCCGTCCGGCGCAAGTCTGTCGACTCCAGTGCCGTGTTCGTCGGGGTCCCAGCCATGGTGGCTCATACCATCGCTGGGTACAGGTTAGAGAGCCGCCTCTTCTCAAGTCTTCCTTTCCGGTGGAAGGGCTCTCCCGTGAATTCGTGACGAGATCTCGATTTTGGTACGTGCAGGTTCGCTGGGCTGCTACTGGTGTTCTTCTTCACGTCGTCGCGGGTGACGAGGATCGGCGAGGCGAGGAAGCGTGCTCTCGATCCCGAGTTTAAGGAGGGCGGGCAGCGTAACTGGTGAGCGAGATCGCTGCCTCTGTTGCTCTTATCTCTATGCCTATACCTAGTTTATTTATAACCAAGAGACAATAGTAATATGGAATGCTTATTCTCAATTTTGTGGTATGATGGTGTGGTAATTCTCTGTAAGTCATGAAACTGTGTCTGCACTCTGAAGTCCCTTGATTTTGTATGTTTGCTGAATGATGATATAGATTGAGGAATGAGGAGGTTCTGCAAATTGGAAAATTATTGAAATTTTGTATTGTCTACATCGTTAACACTCTCTAGATTTTTTTTATTGTCTAAAATACATCAATAGCTCTCTAGATACTTGCAGATGATTTCAGTTTTGGTTATTTAGTAGAATAATATAGTGGGTTGATTTGGTGAAATAGAGTTCATCTTTGAGTAGAAATTTTATATGAGCTCAGCGAATCTGGTGGGAGTTCTGTTTTGTTTTGATTATTTCCTGTTGTGATCCTATAGTTTGTGTCTGAGGAGAAACCAAGGGCTTCATATGCATTATGCCGGTGATAAAATGACTAGATGAGCAGACTTTTTATAAGGGAAAGGATGATGTCCCTTAATTTGAATGTGATTGCCCTTCTTCTGTTAAGGACACATCATGTCCACTGTCTATGTCTAATAAAAGACGTTTTGCATACCTTTCTGTGATGTAAATTAATATTTTTGCCTTGGGGCATGCTTACTTTCTTCAGATCAGGATCTATGTCATTGATTACATTATATTCACTCTTTACTCATAGGGGTGCTAGAATACAAAATACAATGAACAATTTCTATTTTGATGTAACATTATCCTCCACCCAGTATTTATCCTTTTTTTCAGATTTAATGAGTCACTTTTCCGAAAACAAAAGCTCTTGATCTATGTCAACAATTGGGGGGCCAAGTCTACCAGAGATGCTGTGCCTATGTCGTGACACGCTGTGATGAGTCCCAGGACATGGACACATCCAGCTTGACCAGCGGTTAGAATGAGATTTATTTAAGAGTTTGTTTCTTAGAGATAGAGGGAACTTTATATACGGAACTTATACTCGATTATCAATAAAGAAGTTGAACCCAACTTCGGTTATCCTATCCCGAGCCTAGTTCATGGGTGCGACGCCATACTGTGAAGCATCGCTGGTAGACTTGGCCTCACTTGACACTAGATGTAAATGAGGTGCAACCATTGTGCCTGTATCTGTGTGCTTTCTAATTTTGGAAATATTGACATCATTACTTAGGTGGATATGTTTGGATTTCAGAAAGATCCCTTCTGAATCTTTCTAATGCAGGTGCACCCCGCTCTTATTGGCAGGAAGCAAGTTTTGTCAAATAGCGGCATTGCAACTATCTTGGTTGTTTTGATAGCATCAGTTACTGGAGGCACAGATAGGTGTTTGGATTCACAAGAGTCAACTCTTGTAACTGCTCTTATTGGTGGTGTTATCGGACACTATGCTTGCTGCAATGGTGATACATGGTCTTCTGAGCTCGGCATTCTTAGTAAAGCTGAGCCACGAATTATCACAACATTCAAGGTACTGTTAATGCTTTTTTTCACAAATGATTAGCAAACAAAGTTTTCACTGTTTCCTTTCGATTTTGATCAGAGAGTGCAGAAGGGTACCAATGGTGGTGTAACCATAGATGGGCTTATCGCAGCAGCAGCAGCTGGATTGTCGATTGGGCTTGCGTTTGTGCTGATAGGGTTCTTCACCACTCAGTGTTATTCTGATGTATTCTGGAGCCAGCTACTAGTTATACCCTTGGCTACAGCTGCTGGCCTATGTGGAAGCCTTATAGATTCGTTCTTGGGTGCAACAGTGCAGTATAGTGGGTTCTGCAGTGTTCGCAACAAGGTATCACAACCTAAACTATTTGAAATCTTCATGATGTCTCCATATCCTTATCTCCTGTGTCTCTGATTTTAAAAACTGATTCTCTGTTGTGCTATGTTTGTTTTGCTTAGGTGGTGGGAGTAGAAGGTCCAACCGTAACGAGGATTTCAGGGATGAACATACTGGATAACAATGGGGTCAATTTAGTCTCTGTGTTCTTGACAAGTGTTCTTACCGCATTGGCTTGCACATACATTTTCTGACGTTACCTTATGGTAGGTCCATATTAGATGACTGAGAGAAACCTGATTGATGAATTAGAACAGCAAATTGTGTAGCAGTGTCATTAATCATTTTCATACATGTAGCAATAGATGTAGTTTTTTTTTCATTTTTTTATCAAATATTTTCAACACTAGATGGGATTCTGTGAACCAGGGAAATTTCACGTCTCTCTCGAAGATGTCTCAAAATCGTTGCTCTATGCCTCGATCACATGTTCTCTCTAATTGCTGGAGACGTGATTCATGTGATGCTTCCTGTGGGCATATTTATTTTGCGCCTACCATAGCATATTTATTCTCATCATTTCCGTTCTCATCAATTTATGAATCTTTTTATATGAGCACTGAAAACTCCATAAGGTAAAGATTGCTGGACCCCCAAATAATACAGTATAGATCCACCATCACTTTTGAACCTTAAAACACAGCTAGAACATCACATTTGTGCATCAAGTCAACAACAATTAACAAACACAGATCGTAATTCAATTCTAAGTTCCAGCAGGGTTCCTGAACTAGCTGTTCTCATTGCTGTGAGGATCAGCTTGTCGGGAACAACTGATTAGCCGCAGCAGCAGAGGCAGTCAAGGCAGCACTCGCAGGCTCGTGGCAGCAGAATCAGCAGCACGCGGTGAAGAGGTTGCCAAAGAGGAGGGATGGTTCACTCTAAAAAAAAAGAGGAGGGATGGAACCGAGGAGAGTGACAGAAGGATTCAGTCACCATGCGTAGAGGCAGCCTCTATCGTGGGCGCTTCTGGACGTTCCCGTAAATAGGACATCTGGGCCAATGGTTCATCATCTAAAAAAAAGGAGGAGAGAAGGTTCACGATGGAACCGAGGAGAGTGACAGAAGGATTCAGTCACCATGCGTAGAGGCAGCCTCTATCGTGGGCGCTTCTGGACGTTCCTGCAAAAAAATACAAAATTGCCCCTTATCCAAGACAGGTGCGTCGCCAATGGTTATGCATCATCTATCGTTCTACACTTGACTTCTATCGGAGGAGAGAAGAGTTCACGAGTTTTTTTTTTTTTTTTTTTGGCGGGGAGCTCGTCGTCGGGAACCGAGAGAGGGCGCGCCGATGGAAGGGGAGGAGAGGGCGGCGCGGCGACGGGAGGAGGAGATGGAAAGATTTCACGATATAATAGAATTATAGGAAGCTTTTGTTGAAGCTGTATATGTGCCTGCCTGCACCTCTGCTCAGCTCAAGGCGTCTCAGACAGCTACTTCGGTACTTCCTGTCTTCCTCGGGTATGCAAGTATCAGTGCTACTACTTTAATCAATAATCTTTTTTTATAACAAAGTTAATCAATAATCTTGTATCCAAAAGGATCATGCTGTACTAGTAGTTAATCTTGTTTGACAGCGCATGAATTCATTTCTTACTTTTTCAGTTGTATATACGTATCCATATTAACAATGTACATTTTGAGGCCTCTCCAGTCTCCACAGCTGGCTGGATCAAAATAATTCTGAGTAAGAATCAGGCCAGGTCTTGGTTTATCGACAGACAGCAAGATCATGCAAACATGATCCTAATTATAATCTATATCTATACCTACTATTAAAATACGAAAATTTCTTTTTTTTCACCTCGTTTTCTTTCACCTCTCCGTCTCTCTTCCGTATTTGTATCGGACTCGTTTTCTTTCACCTCTCCGTCTCTCTTCCGTATTTGTATCGGACTCTAGGAAAGCCCACATCTATTACCTACTAATAAAGCGGAAAAATTTTCGTGGTCTTCCCTATTTTCGTCCAGCCTTCTAGAAGCGCAGTCCGCTGTGATTGCCTTCGTCCAGCCTTCCCGTATAGGCGAGGGGAGCTCGATGGGATGGCGTGGGACAGCGACGCGCAGCAAGGTGACGTCGAGTCGCGAGCGCAGGCTGTGACGGTGAAGCTCCATGAAATCACAAGCCGGGGAACGGTGTAGTGACCATGAGGCGATGTCGAGTCATGAGCACGGGCTGCGACGGCGAGGCAGCATCGAGTGGCGAGTGGGGGCGCGGGGCAGCGACAGCGAGGCGGTGTCGAGTTGCAGACCCTCCATGGCTTCTCCTTGCGCAAGCGCGCAGGGCTCCTCTGTGGCTTCGTGCCTTATGTGCGGGCACGCTGGAGGCGAAGAAGACCAGCAGGGTCACAGGGAGGCGGAGGAGTCACGGGCGGATGGTTCCGATGGTTCCGAGGCTCACAAGTGGATAAGGAAAAAGAAGGAAAAAGTCTAGATAACCCCCTCACCTTTGGCACTAGGGATACTTTACCCCCTAAACTTTAAAATGGTCTAACCAACACCCCAAAGTTTCTAAAACCATTTGATTAACCCCCTAGGCGGTTTTAGCACCTGGTTTTGGCAACGTGAAACTCCAACCTGGCAACGAAGGAGACTAGTCTTTCTTCTTCCGTTGTGCATCTTCCTCCATCGTCGTGGTTGTGGTGGTGTCTGTGCCTCCCGCCGAACGAAGCACCGATGCACCGCCGCTCGCCGGGGAGGTGGCGAGGTGCACACGTAGCTCAGCAGCGAGGGGGGCCCGCCAGCGGCCAGCGCGGTTTCGGCCCGGCCGTCGCGGCACGCGTGGGATGTGGGAACAGCGCACTAGCTTGCTTCTTGCTGCAGGAGGAGCCCAAATGCCCGACTATGCACGGAGTCAAGTTACGATGGCGATAATATATTTGTACATGGAGCCCTTCATCCCTCAACGGCCATGGGCGATGGCGACGAAGCAAGATGAACACGCATAAGGATCAAGAAGCCACGGGAGTCGGGACTCAGCCTTCGTGCTATTTGACGCCAAAAAAACATCCCGCGGGTTGCTAGCTTGTCCGCAGACGTGGCGAGGCCATGAGACTCCGTGAATATCTTGAACGCGAGCCCCGGACCGCGAGCTTTCAGCATCGCTCCTTCCAAAGACCCTACGATGTCGCCCGGTGGCCACCGCCATCGTCTTCGAGTGGGGGCGTTTCGTTCGCGGGCGGCAGCGTCGTGGAGCTATTGGGTCTCACGGAGATCTTTGCTGGCGTGGAGCTACAACTCACATCCGCCCGTTGGAAGCTTCTTCTCGCCATCCATGGAGAGCTTGCCGATGGTCGTCCGCAACCTTGAGATAACCGGATGCTCCCACGCGCAATGACGCCCAGCGCCGAGCTCCGACTCCGAGCCCCGAAAGACCACCGCCGCCTTAGCCGCCCGGCGTGCGCCCGCCCCCCCGCCACGGCGTGGTCGGGCCTCCGCCATGGCGCACAACGACTTCCTCACGGGGCTTCCCCTCCGTGGTTCCGACCTCCCCCCGCATGCACCGCTCCTTGCCCCTCCTCGCTAGTGTGGGTTGCCCGTGCCTCACCGCCGCCGGCGCGATTCAG
Organism: Hyparrhenia diplandra; assembly: GCA_015847255.1. Taxonomy (NCBI): domain Eukaryota; kingdom Viridiplantae; phylum Streptophyta; class Magnoliopsida; order Poales; family Poaceae; genus Hyparrhenia; species Hyparrhenia diplandra. The sequence continues at coordinate 35,224 of JADLZK010004230.1, read as the reverse complement.
GCGAGGAGACCGACCCCAGAGGCCGCCGCCGGTCAAGGCGTCCATATTTGGTGGCGATAGGACCGATTGTTGGGCCCCTTAGTTTCCAGGTTGGAGTTCCACGTTGCCAAAACCAAAAGAAACCGCCCGGGGGTTAATCAAATGGTTTTAGAAACTTTAGGGTGTTGGTTAACCATTTTAAAGTTTAGGGGTAAAGTATCCCTAGTGCCAAAGGTGAGGGGGTTATCTAGACTTTTTCCGAAAAAGAAAGTCGCGTGAGGAGGAGGAATAAAAATAAAAATAAATAATAAAATAAAAAAAAAAAAAAAATGGCCTTCCAGTTGGAGAAGATGGAATAGGGGGCCGGATGCGGTGCCACATGAGACAATTGACATTTTCGTCTGCATATTTTTTTATGCTTTGCAACATATAAAAATCAATCAAGAATGTATTTAAATTTTATATAATCTTATTAGGTCATAGTCATTTTTAATTATATTAAAGATGTCATGGCCTTCATAAAATAAATTCTAGATTACAAATTTTATCAAAAAGATCCAATATAAATAAATATGTAGCATTTTTTCATTGTTTTCCATAGACATTTGATTTTTCTCTTGCTGCAACTTAACGCAATGCTAACCAACCGTGCATGACTACTCTAGCGAATATGAACGACTAAACAATTGTTGTAAAAACCGACTAAACAATTTGTTTGTTGGCACATTGAGGATGTGATTATTATTGCCATTGAGGGTGTCAATACATATTGTTGTTCACGGTTGCGAAAAAAATAAAAAAACTGTGAGGAAGAGGATGTCAACAACATAAAAATAAAAAATAAACACCCGTTGCAACGCACGGGCATTTTTGCTAGTACAAATATAAATAGCAATCAGCAAGTAGATAACCTAAGCACAACATTTCTGAAAGAGATGGTTCGTGTGTCAGCCAGGCTCAGCTGTTCTTGTTTCCTTCCCACCATACTAAATATTTTTCCACATAATAGAAATAAAAAATAAGCATAAGCTATTTGCCACGAAAACAACAAAAAATTGAAAGCTGCAAACTTGTTACTTGTCATCCTCCCATGATGCATACTGTCCGGACTCTAGATATACAGAGCAGAGAGCACTCTAGTAGAATCAGGCAAGAATCAGGCAAGAAGAAAACACATGCCCGTTTCAAGAATACGCCATGCAAAATTCAAAATGTCCCTTTGTTCTCAAACCATCAACTATTAATTACAGACTTTGACAGGGGGTTATGCATACAGAAGGTAACAAAATGCCTTTGTGCATCCCCAGTGAAGCAAGCAACTTCATCTAGCTTAGCTACCAAGTGGTGAAAACGGAGCACATTTTGTTGCAATCTCATATTCTCATGTCACGGTAGGGGCTACAAGACGAGCCGACGAAGGTGGCGCAGGAAAGCTCGAGTCTGCAGCGATCACCGGTTGGTGATACCCACGAGCAGCGCTTCGCTCCAGCTGCTCCCACATGAGCCTCCGCCGCTCCTCAGTTGCAGCTCGCTTCTCCTCTTCCTCTTGGAAGTTGTTCTGGCAGGATAGAAGCAGCCTCTCATCCATTTCGTGGAACATTTTCCGCACGTTCATTGTTACATTGAGGACGTTTTGGTTCCAGTGCCAGCGGGTGTTCCTCTCCAGAGCTGGGTATATAATCGGTAGGATCACTTGACGGTTTTGGGAAATCATGTCAAATAGGTGCTCATTGTTCCATAGGAACAAGGCTCTCTCTGCAACCTGCGAAAAGAATGCCAAAAAAGTAGTGCTTGAGTTTGAAAGGCTAACTCCTTTATAGAACAATGCAATATGCATATATTGTAGAACATGCCAGTGGCATGAACAAAGACAATCCAAATGCAATGTCAGGCTGTTCACAACCTTGCATTTATGTATCTTATCTAATCCAGGAAGACAGATGAATACAATATTCTGTATGTACAAGGAAATAGAAGTCACTGTGTCCCATCCACATTAGTGCACAAAATCGATACAGTACAATTGAAAATCACAATTCTACCTAGTTAATTGTCAAGCCCCACAAAGTGCAAATGTCTGCATCTATGATTTATTGAGGAAATTAGAGTATTTACAAGAGCAGCAGATTTTGGCAATTGCCACATATTAACACCCAAAGATTACTACCATCTGCCTTTGACCTGTGGATTTATTTGTGACCTAAGACTTCTAGAGTACACTGAGACCAATATGAGGCAGAATTGGAGATTGTACACCGTTTCCAATTCTATGCTAAAAAAATGACCAAAAGCCTCGCAAAGGAAAGTGGCCACCAACTAAAATTAAGCCAACAACATAAGTGTGTGGTCTCACTTTAGCCAACAATAAAAGATTTTAACCACTGATGAAATTCTTATCATTAATTAGTAAGCACTATGTCATAAAGGCACAGGGGACCATGTAAAGGGACACTAATAAATCAGAAAAGCAAGGCGAAAAGGAAAGGTGTCAAACAGACCCTCCAATTAAACTAAGCTAAAGATTGATCTGGCAAACAACACTGCAACTATTACTTGATTAAAATAAGCTCACAGCTGTGCTCTTGACCTTTAATTAGAGAAACTAATGATTACATGAGCATATATTCCTGTTAGTATTTCAGACCACATCAATAGTTATGACTTATGAGCACAGGGCCAGAACAAAATAGAAAGATGAAAATCATACCTGAAAATGAGAGCTGTTCAGGCAACTAGCAATCTTCCGGAATAAGGGAACCATGCACTTCTGAAATTCAGCCATGTCAGTCACCTCCAGCACCTCCTCCAACTCCCCCAAAAACATCATTTCCTTCTGACTATTTGTAACTGGCCAATACTTTAACAGGCCTCTGATCACGGTCCCAGAAAGCTTTGGTTCCTTCTCAATAAATTGCGTAATGCAATATGTCAGCTGTGGCAGATACACTCCCACTGATTTCGGCTTATGAAGTGGTATCAATGCTTTCCATAAGAACAACTTGTGTTCCTCCTTCAATGGCTTGGCAAACCCGCTTATTACACTGCCAAAGACCTCCAACAGCTCGGCGATCCCATTGTGATGATCTGTCTCGAACACAAACCTATAGAAGATATTGCTCACAGCCTTACGGATGAATGGTCGATTTCCCATGAACTTGCCATATATCCTATGTAATATTGTCTTCAAGCAGTCCCTTTCTCTGGGGTCATCCGAATCAAACAGATCGAGCAGCTTGGAGACGAAAGGACTATCCACATACTTCCTAGCCACCTTAGCATCGACGAGTGGCGAAGTGACAAACCTAAGGAGAAACTCATAAACGACTTGCAAGTGGTACCAGGATGGATCGAAGAAGGGCTCGTCCTCCTCGGTCTCCGAAGCCGAGGTGCCAGACCGGACTTTGGGAGGGAAGACCCTGAAGAGGTTGGCGGCGAACATGCGCACGCACGCCGCTATCATTGTCTCCGTGAGGGGCTCCTCAGCGGCGCCAATGCAGTCGACCAGGGACATTAGCATCTGCCGCTTCCGCTCCTTCTCCGGCGAGTCCTTGCCCCGGTCGGAGAAGTCGTACACGGCGCAGCAAATGTTAACCTTCTGGACAAAGGCGTCCTCCCTGGACCTCACCTCGGCTGCGGCTCCGGCAACAGCAACGGCCGAGGGAGACGGAGGCGAGGCGTTGGGCTTCGCCGTGGCCCCATTCTCCCTTGGCGAGGCCCCATTCTCCCGCGGCGACGATAGGGGCGGCGGCGGCTTCGCAGGAGGCGAGCCCGCGCCCCCGCCGCCAGAGCTGGATTTCATCGCCTTCCACGACAGCTTTCCAATAAATTGCTTCCACATGTCGGCGAGATCCGGCGGCACCAACCACACATCAAATCTCCCCAAATTAAACGACCATTCCGACAGGCCCGACCTCCTCTCGGCAGCAGCACGGACACGGGGGCACGCGAAAATCCCCGGCCTTAAAAGAGCGCCGGCGACGAGCAGCCGATCCTCCCGCAGCGACAGCAAGAGATCGCACCCACCGGAACAGATCAACCACCGGTCCCCGGTGAACGCACCGAGATGCAAGGAATGCGACGCTGCGGCGAATAAAACCGGGCCGAGACCGCGACAGCGGGGAGGAGGCCTGGCAGGGATCCGGCAATGGCGGGCTCAGCGCCAGATCTGGGGGCGGGAGGCGGCCATGGATGGGATCTCGGGAGGAGGGGAAAGGGCGTGGAGAGGTGGGGAAATTTTTGGCGTTTTGAGGAGGGGTGGCTGGCTGGTGGCAAGGGGAGGGCAGGGCAGCTGCTGGCGGAGAGGGGAGGGAGGAGGCGAGAGGGGAGGAGAGGAGAGGACACTCCGAGTGAGCGAGCGAGCGAGCCAGATGCTGGTGCTGCGCTGCAAGGACGATGGATCGCCCGCTCGGCGCGGTTCGACCGTCGGATCAGGCGTTTCGAGCTTCCTCAGCCGTCGGATCTCTTTTTATGGCTGGTTTCCTTCTTTCGCTCTGGAAAGGCATACGGGCAATGAACTGGATGATGATTGGATAATGGGAAATAGGTTGTAACGGCTGGGGAAATATCATTCGGTTGTTCCTTTTTATAGCAACCACACATGTTCAATTGCTAATTTCATAATGATCCGACAACACTTTTTATCATTTTGGTTCTTTTTTTTCTATTACCACTTAGGGTAGCTTCAATAAGAACAATTGAGCTAGCTTGTACAAACTTAAGTTAGCATTTTACCTACCTAAAAAGAGAGAGAGAGAAACATGTGTTACAAGGTCTCTCGCGGGCGGTGGATGGATGCAAAGTGGTTTTTCGACGGCTAGAGCATGGTCGTGAGTCCCGGCAAGCCATGATAGGCATAGTGATAGGTCGAGAGTAGTGGTGGGTGGACGATGGACGATTATGAGCTCCATCGGTGGTACCATGATATTGTTCTTAGACTAACAAAAATGAAGAAAGTGATAGGCATGAGATGATGTTTGAGTTTGTAGTGAAGTTAGAGTAAGATATGAGCATTGTCGGAGGTTCCTTTACAAAAAAGGTTGAGTAGCAAATCTTAAAAGCGTTATGGGAAATTTCAAGTTCAATTTCAAGTTCTAAATAATGGGGTGATATTAAATGTCTTATAAAAATGGTTCGAACTTTGCCAATCTTTATACTTTTGTTTTATTTCAAGCATCTAAAATCCATTCATTTTTTATGAAAAAAAATCTTGAGTTTTTTTAGTTTGAGTAATACCCAACTCTATGAAAAAAGTAGAGTTTATGGAGAACATAGAATTTACCAAGCGGGTTAATCAAAAATGAGCATTTCCAAAGAAACCTACATGATTTCTGCTTCACTTATTTGATACCAGAGTTGTCATCGAGATGATGTTTGAGTTTGATTGTTAAGATACGCATTGTGCTAACAAAAGGTTGAGTAGAAAATCTTAAAACGTTATGGGAAATTTCAAGTTCTTCATGGGTAATACCTCATCTTAAATGGATGGTTCATTATGAGTTCATCCATCAATTTTAGTACAATGACTAAATATTCATTTTCATGTGACTATGTGCTACTTGGTTTGATACACACCATGAGATGGTGATTGATCAATGAGTTACATCCATCTAAATTAGAACAACAATGAAATCGTGACCACGATGCACTACAAATAAACCCCTCAATGCACTACATCCTCTAAACAGAACAACAATGAAACGTGACCACAAACTACAAATAAACCCCTCGCCTCCGATTCCTCAAGCTAAAATAACAAAAGCAGTTCAACACTTCTATTTCCATACTTTGTCAAAATGGCCATATCTTTTCTATGAATTTTTTTATATATATATATCTCTTTGACTGTCTGCTAGTATCTTCTAGAACGTATTCTTGAAATTCTCCAAATTTATGAGATTTTTTAAGCATTTTAACACTATATATATAAATCTCGCATATTTTATCTGCATAATTTAGAATATTATCGAGATTTGAAATCTTGAAAGTTGACCAAATGTGTACTCAGTTTTTTCTTTATCATGCATATATATAGATGTAGAAGGCTTATTTTTTTCAATAAATAAATAGAAGGGTTCTCGAAAAGCAAGTGTTCTATAGTTGAGAAACTGATGATGTACTCTTCGTTCTTCTCACGCGAATGATGACTTCGTTTGACATCCCAACACCTAATCATTTCATTTCATTGTGAGCCTGTGGTTTGAGTAGGCATTAAGTCGTCTTCTAAACTTTTGTTCTCCCCAAGGCCGTTAAAATATCGCGCTCATGAAACCCACGTAGGAGTACGCTACAATACAGTAGTCTACTACGTCTACGTACAAGTACAATAACATTCTACAACCTGCTCGGTTTTTGCTCATGATTTCAACTGAACTACTGATCGAAGCGCCTAGCTAAGCTTGTTAGTAGGAGTAACACACTCATTTTAGCTTCCCAAGCTCCAGGTGTGTGTCATTCACTTTCTCGAAATGAATCTTTCAAAAGGGAAGAAGATCGACAGAGACATTGACAAGCTAGGCAGCAGGCGACAGACGGGGAAACGTTTTCGATCTGAAAAGGGGGAGAGCTCACTAGTGAGCCAACACTCCACAAACGGTGATCCGATGCGATGCGGCCAACACCACCTCCACCTCGTTCAGCGAGCGGCGACGTGGCCACGTCAATCACAAGCCTGGCTGATCGACTCGCCATCACCAGGCGTCAGGCGCCGTCCCCCACCCATGTTCCGCGCACGGTTCCGCGCACGGCGCAGGCGAGACCGAGACCAATTATTAATCTGGAACCAGAACACAGGGTGGCTCGATCTCGTCCGATTGCGATCCACCGTATCAGCTGAAAAAAAGGGTCATTTGATCATGTTATCAGGTTTCGGTTGAGAACATTGCTGCAAGAACATGGCCGAGAGACCCTGATGACATGGCCGTGCGCCATTTGATCATGTTATCAACACGACAAATTTTCTGCACGGGCCGGAGTTTCAGACGGTCAATGGCGCACGTGTTCAGAACTTCAGTAACAAACAACTTCAGTCCTGAACTCCCTGCAATACAACTTTATAAATAACAAATCCCAGCTGCCTGCCTTGACCAGCATTAGTATGGAAAGAGTAGGCATCAGCATTTGTCTGTTGGGATCCGTCTATTTGTATGTTCTGCCACCGGTTTTTCCTTTTTCCTTATCTGTCGAGAGTTGAAACGTGTACTTATTTTTGAAAGAAGAGTCATTCAAGTTGGTTTTATTTGGGAGGATCGCTGAATGAAGGGAACATGGCTGGAATACGACCATGATTCTTCTCCAAGCGAGAATAGTTTTTATCTAGGACAGCAGTGATCTCAGTCGATCACTCTCGCTGTCTCGCACTATCGCACATGGTCACATCCGTATCGGTTCTCCTGACTCCCTCTGATTGTTTAGTTGTCAATGACCGTTCCACTGTTCCATGGATCGTTTCTGCCTAGCTGATGCTGATTTGATAATGAAAAATCTTGTTTACCCCTTGTTTATGTAAAAGTGACAGTTTATGAAAGTTTGTCACCATTGCCAAATATAAAACTTTGTTCTTATTCGTTTCAAAATACTACTTATAAGTAGTTAAATTGTGAAAATATGAAAAGATTACGACCGGGCGAGAATCGTTTGGTCATAGAAACATCCATCCTACTACATATTAACGCGACTGAAACATCAAACTTTACCCCTCTGAATTTCAACGCAATAACGCTGAAACAGAGCAAACAGGCACCACCAGGCCATGGAGTACAACCGAGGTTAAAGCTCACCGGCATCCCATAGGATGGAGAATGAAGAACTATTAAACAAGATCATAACTCAACACAAAACGATTAGAATGTATAAATAAATGACAGCAATGCCATCAGCCTCACACGTATAGCAAGCACCACCACATAACCACAAAATGGCAACCGTGTGGAAATGTGGAAGAACGAGTTCGGTACGGTGTGTCTGGTCTTATTCATCAAAAGACACTGTAGCCATGTGTATTTCAAGCTTCCGATCTATAAGTAGAAACTACAGATAAGTAATGGAACTACAAACTTTCCTCAACTCAATAGCATAAGGGGACCAAAAGCAGTAGTTGACAACTGTACACATTTCTATCTCACGTGAAGATCCTCAAAACAGCAAAGTTTCCTCTTTCCTTCAAGAAGCCAGTGCGTACCAAGGGTGGAGTGTGCCTCATCGGGCAGCTCTTGGTGCTGTGAGTAACAGAGAAATAAACCAGATGAATAAAAATGGCTGTGAAAAAGCAGACAATTGTAACACATGAAAGTAGTTTTTTTTTAAACCACATAAAGGTAGGCTTTAGAGGAAAACATATACCTAAGTTAACGGCCTCTGAACCTTTCATCAGACGAAGGCGCTGGCAGGTTTCCACAAACATCCTGCAAAACCACTAGTTAGAAACTTGCCAGATTAAAGCCTAACAGGAACATTCTACTACATCCTTGTAGTTTCGTATCAAGTGCTACTCTACTCATTGCAATATGACCCATTTCAATGCTCAAGATAACATATTTTCTAAAAGCATCAAGAGCAATTTGCTCCATAGGTAGCCGATATGTCAGGCGAACAGTTTAATCTAGCTATCTCGTAGTGGAGAACAAACTAGAAAGACAACCTTATCCAAAGTAACCTAACTTAATAAATGATTCTTTTCAAACATTGGGACTTTGTACATCAAAGATGTGTAATATGCTAAAGAGCTATAAACAGCAACACATACGGTGGAAGAAACATCAAACATGAAATTATTGTGATTGGTCCACGTGAATGGCGTTTCTGGATGGAATCTAAGGTTAAAAGAAACAAAAAGCAAAGAGGTGTGGATAAAAAAAAACTTATTCTTTTTCCGGTTAGCTGTCTCAGTTTAATTTGATCAGTGTGATTGCATTATCACAGTATAACTGCAGTGATCCAACAAGTGGAGAAGGAAATAGCAAAGGTTGCCATAGTCCAGGGATGGAAGGGATTCCTAATAATTCTCATGTCCTGATACTTCAAACAACACTTCAGATCAGTTGATGCATCATCTGAGTAATTCCTTACACTACAGTCATGAATTACTGCCAACAACCAACACCACCTCTCAAGATCTCATTTAAATGATGCATCGTTGTCAAAAAAAAAAAAAAAAAAAAAAAAGGCAAACCTCTGGTCTTATCTGGATTAGATCTAGTCACTTCATATAGATGGTGAAGATGAAGTAATTTCCAAGACAATCCATTGAAACCCCAAAAAAATCCATCCCTATTTATCCAAACAACTCTTTAAAGATATGTTTCCTTCCTACCTAAAATATAAAATACAGACATGTTGCTGCAAATCAACTAGGCACAATCTAATTGCAAAGGACTTGGAAGAACTTCTCAAAACAATGGTAGATGAGAAGTGCAACACCCAGAGCAATAATCATAATCATACTACGAAGGAACAAACCATACTGAGTACGAAAAGCTATGTAGTAAACACTTAATCGAAGGACTGTAAAGAAACAGTTAAATCAAAGTTACCACATCCAATCTGATTGACTAGTGCAAGATCCTAAGCAAAAATCATACGCTAAGAACCGTTCGAGTAAACAAACATATAAAAGCACGTAGTAATCTTGCTGAAACTGCATAGATAATCAACTAATTAGGGAAACTAGAACAGAATGAGGCAGCACAGGAGCTCACTTCCAGGGGACGTCGCCGACGAGCATCCAGTCGCCATCCTTGTCCTCGTACGTGGGCACGTACTCCGTCCCGTTCACCGCGTCCACCAGCTTCCTCTCATCGTCGGCGAACTTCCCTGCGCGCGCATCCAGCCAAAATAAATAAAAATAAATAAATAATCTTCGTCAGCTGGAACGCTCGATCAAATAGATTGAGCGAAGCGCTGCGGAAACGCCAGGAGGAAGCAGCACGAAGCAAAAGGGGTGGCAAGCACTTACTGATGGTAAAGTGGGAGAAGAACTTGTCCTGGAGCGCGCGGAGGAGCTGGTCGTAGCCGGCGTACGCCTGGAGGTCCACCTTCCGCAGGTAGGGCGCGCCGTCGACGGCCACCTTGACGAACTTGGCGGCCTGGTTTGCCTTGCTGGAGCCCGCGACGTCGGCGAGCGCGTTCTTGCGGTACGACCTCACCGGCGGCCACCCCACCACCCGCGCCCTGCCCACCAAAATACAAGCATCAAGCTCCACTCCACCCACCTCATGGCCAAAGCAACCGCCTCGCAGTTGCTGGAAAAGAAAAGAAAAAGGTTCATCGGGTAAGGCGGGCGGGCGTACTTGGGTGCCGGTGCAGCGTCGGAGGACGCGGCGAGCGGGGATGTGCGGTCGGGGTCGGCATCAGAGGAGGCGCGCTTGCGGTCGGCGGCGTCGGGGAAGGCGGAGGAGGACGACGAGGACAAAGAGGGCGACGACGGCGGCGGGAGCGGGAGCGGGAGCGGGGGCGGAGCCCGGGAGGCGGAGGGTGAGGGTGAGCGCGGTTTCCTCGAAGTCGAGCCCGGAGGCCGCGGAGGACTCGGTGGAGCTCCGCTCCGTCTCCACCGACATGGCCGGCGGCGCCGTGCTGGGCTCCGCGCTCGGCGGCTTCCTCTTCTTCGTGTGGGGGCGAGGGGGCGAGGGAGGCCGGAGGCCAGGAGGGGGGAGGGAGGAAGGGGAAGGAAAAGGAAAAGGCAGCGAGGCCAACCGGGAGAGGAGGGAGGTGGTTTGGTTATAGTGGGCCGGCCGCGCGCGGTCCACTCACTTCGTCAGGTCGCGGTAGGTTTTGCGTACGAGCCCCTAAATTAACGTAATTAATGCTAATAACATGTAAATATTTTCTCCATGTCCTAATGTGGTAATGTTAGTGAATAGGAATATCTACTATGCGAATACGAAATAAGATGAGGTGCGAAACGTAATAGAGAGAGATCGGGCAAGCGAAGCTCCAGACTTCCCAAAAGGGTAATGAATATAAATATAATTTAACTGAAATAATAAACTAGGAAAAATCGCGGTACAGCACTCGCGATGGTGGGCCCAGGCTGCCGGTTGGGCGCCCTGCAGCGGCCCCCGGAAGCGGCAAGCGGGTCCACGCTGAAATCAGCCGTTCGATCACCGGCCGACGGCGGTCTGCCGGTCGCCGTTGAGACTCGTAGCGGATGCTGGCTCAATTAAAAAAAAAGGTTGCTAAATGATCTCTTTATTATTTTTAAAAATTAGATTAAAAATTTTAGCGGAGGAGAGGAAGGCACGCACGCACACACGCACGGGCACGGAGGGAGTTGGATTTTTTTTTTTTTTTTGAAACGCGTGGAACGCATTCCAGCACGATTTGGACCAAGTACAGTAACTGTCCGTCTCCTACTAGAGGAGTGGTAGTTTGAAACAGATAGGTGGTGGGTAATTGCGGTGGCCGGACGGACGGGACGGACACGGACACGGATGCGTAGCTGTCCAGGCCCGCTAGCCGTGCCATAAAGCGGCGACATGTGAATGTGCCGGGCTGTCGGCCGCTTGTCCCCTCCCTGCAGCCCGCATCCAGTCGAGTCTCGTTTCGTTTGCGTCTCCGCCTGGCTTTGCCCGCCCGCCCGCTCCGTTCAACCGTGCCGTCGCTCGCGGTCGCAGGTCTCCAGTCTCCTCCTCCACCTTTTTCTCCGTCGTCCCTGTCGCCGGGTTCAAACGCTTTCCACGCCGCGCCGCCCGTGCGGTCGTCGCGTCGGTGAGCATGCAGTGATCGCAGCCCCTCCTCGCGCCTCGTCCGTCCGGTGGTCCGTTCTGCAGCAGGCAGGCAGGCGTTCGTTCCAGCAGCGGCGCCGCGGCCGTGTGATGCACAGCACAGGCACGAGACAGGACACAGGAGCGAACTGCGTGTCAACGATCTCTGTCCTTGTCCGGCAGCCGTGGAAGACAAGAAAAGGGCCCTGCCTGCGGACTGGACGGCCAGGTGCAGTGGCCGGTGCTGAAGCCTGCGTGGAGAAGCGCGCTGGCTGGCGAGCCCGTCCCTAGTGCTAGTGGGAGTAGCTGGAGCCTGGAGATGATCTCGACGCCTTTTTCCTGTCCAGTTCAGGTGCGACAGCACAGGACCCGAGGCCGGCCAGTGCACTTGTCCTGTTCAACCATCCATCACACGACGAGGGATTGGGGATGGGACTGCCGGAATCGAAGGGGCGCACGGCAGCTGCTGGCAGCGTGATCTTGACGGATCGAGGGGGGTTCGGTTGCCGGGAAGTCGTGAGGTGAGAAGGATCTCAATCAGAGAGGGTTGGCGGATTAGGAGTACTCCCTCTCTCTCTAACCGTGTGTTTGGTTGGAGGAGTTGGTCGAACCCAGCTGGGTTTAACCCGTTTTTTGAGGTGTTTGGTTGGAGAGTGGCTGGGACTTAAAATGTCAATGGGGCCCTGATCCTTGAATCCCCGCGGGGAATTCCACTATTAGGAAACGGGGATGGTACAAGTTTAATCTCACAGGGATACAAATGGTAGGAAACATATCCCCGTCGGGTTTGGCGGGGGCGGGTCTGATTCCCTGGTCCCCGTCCCCGATCCCCGCGGACCCGCCCCGCTAAGTAGCATACCGCATGAATCACCGGGACTTGAGGCCCATCTAAAGACCCACGTCATGTGAAGTATATATATACACAAGTGAACTTTCTAACCCTAATTTCTCACTCCCCGTCCCTATCCATTCCAGGCTCCAGCCGCCGCTCCTACACTGCTTAGCGCACGCACTGCTTGCCACCTAGCAGCTAGCTAGCACAATCCATCCACACCCGGCGTCCAGATGCCACCACCAGCAGCAGCCCCTTGAATCCATCGAGATTGGTGGTGCCTTGAATCCGCCTTGAGACCTGCATGCCATCGCCGGCCCCGGCCACCACCAGACCACGGCTATTTTGGACGGCGCATGCAAAGAATCCTTAGACCACGGCTATTTAGGACGGCGGCGCATGCAAGAATCGAGATTGGAGGTTGCCCAGAATCCGTCACGGTGACACGCATGCCATCGGTCGCCACCTCCACGGCTGGACCACGGCGCTTGACCACTGAATAGCCACGAACTTGTGGGGCGGGGATGCCCGACGGGGATTTTTCCTCAAGCTGGGGGGGCGGGGATGGGTCGCGGGGGGGGATGAGGGAGGCAAAACCCGACGGGGAATTCCCGTTGCCATCGTGGGTGGGACGGGTTCGACCTAGGGAGCGAATATTCGCCCCTAGATGCGGGTCGACCCCGTCCGTCGAAATCGGGGGGGGAGCGAACCCGCTACGCGGGGTTCGAGCTCCGTCCGCTCGTCCGTCTTCGTCGCTCGAGGCTCCTCTTCGCTCCGTTCGTCCACGACCGGCTCGCCCCCTCCTCGTGCGTAGCCACGGCGGAGCTCGCCCTCCACCGGTGCGGCGGCCCGAGGTGGTGCGGCGGCCCTCCCACCGGCCGGGCGCGGCCGGGATCCGGATGACGAGCTCCAAATGGCGAGCGGAGCTCGCGGAAGACGGGGCGAAGCCGGATCTCGTTGAAGAAGACGGGCGAGCCGGATCTCGCTGAAGAAGACGGGCGAAATGGATCTGCGCGAAGAAGAGGGTGGCGAGCTCCCGCCTCGGCCGGGCGCGGTCTTCGACTGGCGCGCGGCGCTACCGGGCGAGAGTTCCCGACAAGGATCCCGCAGCGTCCGAGCTCGTGGTAATGAAGGAAGAAGAAAAGGACGAAAATTTAATTTTGTTTCTCTTATAGGGTTATTGATGTAAAAACGTTAGAGAGAAAGTTTTTCTAATATAGGCTTTGCTGATTTCTAAATAATTGAGTGGTCCTGATGCAAAAACGCTTCACTAACGGTGTTACCTTGCCATCCGACCCCTGTTCTCAATCCCTTCAACCAAACATGAGATGGGTTCACTCCATCCCCAAAATCAGAGATGCAACCAAACACTGGGATGGGTTCAACCCAATCCAAAAAACTGGGTTGGATCCAACCCAACCCACCCAACCCTCAACCAAACACATGGTAAATGTTTGTCTCTAGAAAACCGTGTTTCCCTCACAAACACGTTTCCCGGGCGACAAACATAAAGGGACGGAGAGAGTAGGAGGGTCTCGTTTAGATGGTAAAATATTTGTCAAAAGCACTGTTCTAACTCATGTAGCACTTTCATTTGTATTTGGTAAACATTGTCCAATTAAGGACTAACTAGATTCAAAAGATTCGTCTCGTGATTTACAATAAAACTGTATAAGTAGTTAATTTTTTTACCTACATTTACTGCTCCGAACATACTCTGTCTTTCGGTGTATTTAATGTGATGTGATGGAGAGAGAGTAACTTTTTGGTAAAACTTTAGCCATTGCTTAGTTTCGAAGTTTTTTGAATCTCTCTCCATCACATCAACATCACATCAATTTTTAGACACATAAATAGAGCAGTAAATATAGGTAAAGAAAAGTAACTAATTGCACAGTTTGATTGTACATTTCGAGCCTAGTTAATCTTTGATTGGACAATCTACCACAAACAAAGTAAATATGCTACAGTGTCTTCTTTGTGACTTTTGCCCACCAACTAAACAAGCCCCGACCATATGCATTGCATAGTATAGTAGTGGTCGGGATTCCGAATCTTCGACGTGATACTGGATCATGTTGCTAGAACTGCCATCCTGGAGTATTTAAATTTCCACAATGTTTGCAGAAAAAAAATATTGATATTTATGATAAATTTATTAATATTTTTTTTGTCACCACTCTATTTATATAGATTTGGTTAAATTTAAAAGTGCATGATTCGTACTACAAACTGTGTGTCCGTTGAAGTGGTCCGCATTTAATAAAGTTTGTCATTTAATAAAGTTTGTGGTGAATTATATCATTTATGGCTCCAAATTAATTTATTATTATAAGAATACATTGTATACTTAATGAATCTAATGTTATTTATTTGATACCATTTTATGTTCGATATCATAAAGGTTAATGTTAAATCCGTTTCAAATTGTAGGTCGTTTGACTTTTTCAACCCTAGACCACTCGTCTTATTCAAAATTTTATGTAAAATATCATTTCTTTTGTTGTGTCGTGCTTTATTATCGAATGTTCTTTAAGAATGACTTAAATTTGACTATTTTTACACAAATTTTTTTTTTGAATAAGACAAGTGGTCAAACTTTAGATTAAAAAAGTCAAACGAACTATAATTTGAAACGGAGAGAGTAGTTTTTTTATCTATGCAAAGTTTAGGTACAAATACGTGACACTGTGCTAGAACCACGTTATATTCTTTCATGAACATAGGGAGTAATATTATAAATTACAATATTAATATCATTAATATTTCACGTTTGGTCCTACAATTGTTGTTTTTATTGGACGGAGGAAGTATATTTAAGTGCATAATGAAACTATGTATCTTATAAACCCAAATCATCTTATAGGTGTGTGACTCGTGGTTGCTTACGGGTCTCGATGACAAAAAAGTGTTTTAATGTGTGGACTCGTACATACGTCTACCCATGTATCCATTGTTCTGAGCATATGCAATGGTCGCAAATTCGATATAATGCACTTGCAGACTTGGGGAGGATCTGTGTGAATCATGGCGGTAGGGGGTTCGAGCCCCCCTGATCCCACACTGAGCTGGATGAAAACAAGTCCTCACATTTTTTTTTTCTTCCCCTCACCGAAGCCTGAAGGTTTTTTTTGACAATACAGCCTGAAGGTATTTAAGTTGACGACAAACATTGCCAAGGAGGCTTAGTCCAATGGTAGGACGGTCCAAATGTGGGGCGCTACCCACCGTAGTTCAAATCCCTGGTGCTCGCACCTTTTCCTGGGATTTTCCAAGGATTTACCGGCGTTATGCATTAAGTGGTAGCGGCGTTCCGTCGGCGACGACGAGGCGCCTATGGTGACTTCGAGAATCTCTAGATCTGCCGGCTGCCCAGTCCTTCGGAGGTGCTCATAGGGGTAGGGTTTGCGTACGTGTGTTCATAGGGGTGAGTGTGCGTGCGTGTTAAGTGTCTGCGTTGTACTGTGTAATCTCAAAAAAAAAAAAGTTCCTAGAAGCGTTTGTTTAACTGTTTTTGCAGCAATTGCATGGGCAATCTGGAAAAACAGAAACAAAATGGCTATTGAAAAACATTTTCCTAACACTCCTGATGAGATTATTCATGTGATCATTAATTTGCTGCAACAGTGGGCGGATTTACAAAAGGAGAAAAACAAGCAATGCCTGCTACAATTGGTGCATTCTTTGGAACAATGGATGCTGAAGAAGGCTAAATATGAAGGTCCCCAGCCGGATTGTGTCGTCATCTGATTGCTGGAAGAAATGTTGCTGTTAGTTGTGCTGAGTCTTTTTTAATCTCGTGTCTGGTACTCGTCTTAGGTGGTAATGGTGGTGGCCTGAGAGTCACCTCTGATGTTTAAGTTCGTCCAGTCACAGGGTAGTAGATGGTGATGCACTCTGTTTTTATGCAACTTGTCGCTTGGTGTGTGCGTATCGATGTAAACTGGTATCCCCAGTTGTAACAAACCTTGTTATTGGCTTTCTTAAAAGCCGAGGTAATCTCCTTTTAAAAAAAAAAGTTGACGACAAACATTACTCATGCTGCACATAATCTCAAATGGCACTAGTGAAAGGTCCTAATGGCTAGGGGGTGTGAATAGCCTATTAAAAAATCTACAAACAACACTAAGCAAGGCGGTTAGTAAATAAGACGGCGTAGCACCAATGCAAATGCTTCAAGCTAATTACGCGAGCCTCCTAGCAATTCTAGCAATTCTAATATCTCTAATCACAAACAAAGGCTAGGTTGCTAAGTTACTCCTAGGTGGACAAGTAATTCTAACTAATTTTACCACTAGGAACTAACGAGGCTAATCAAGCTACTCAACTAAGCACCCTAACAAGTATGCTACCAAAGTAAAGCAAAGAGGAGCTAGAATACAATACCACCGTTGTCGAGTAGAGGTTGTGGCCAATCACCGTGTACGAGAAATCTCCAACGAGCAAGAACAAGATTGACACGATGATTTTTCACCGAGGTTCACGTGCTTGCCGGCACGCTAGTCCCCGTTGTGGCGACACACTCACTTGACGGATGACAAGCTTAATGGCCAATGCCAAATCCCCGGTGGGAGCTCAATCAACCGATCACAAGAGAGGGTCCAACAAGCCACGAGCAATCCACTAGTGCTTCTTTCGCGATCTCCCGCGGGGTAAGGAACGACCCCTCATAATCACCCACCGGTGTGGCCTCAAACAAGCTCCACTTGAGCTCAACACCGCTTCTTGCTCCAAGCCGCTAGGGAACCGGGCAAATTTCCCAAGATAACAAGAATCCCGCGGCTTCTCCAAGGATGAAGTGCCTCTAGATGCAACCGATGATCCAATGCACTTCTATCATTCTCAATCTCACCAAGAATTCGAGTTAAAGGATGGAGAGATGAGTGGAGAGGAATCACAATTGCTCACTAGCAAGTTGGAAGCTTCAAATTTGCAAGAGGGAGCCTAAGGAACCAGCCAACATGGTATATATATGGCTCCTCTCGAAATGGAGCCGTTGCTCCAAAAATTTGCTTTCTGCAAGACCGACCGGGCGCTTGGACCGAACCACCAGCGGGTCCGGTCCAGGGTCCGGCCGGTGCTTCCGGCCGCTCTTGACAAGCCCGCCACGGGCCCACAACCGGCACCCTTCCTCCACGCGTCCGGCCGGCCCGAAGCTTCCGGTCGGCACCGGAAGCTTCCGGTCCAGCTTCCGGTCGACGCGTCCGGTGAAATCCGGCCTGCAGAGCTCTCTGCCAGACGCACTGACCGGTGCCACCGGTCGGTGCGCCCGGTCGACGCGCCATGCATCCGGTCACCCTGGAGACAGCACATCTTCATCTTTTCTTTTGCTCTTTGCTTCAAACTTGCTTCGCCTCTTGCCAAGTGTTGCCAACACGTCAAGATGACCACGTTATCACCAAAGTTAGCACGTCGAGATGTTAGGCAAGATCGAAGTTAGTGCTCTCAAGTCCTAAATGCAATATGCAAGTCGATATGGACCTAGAAGCACTTCATGCAAGGATTGTCGCGGCATTCCCTCTTGATAGTCGGCTATCTATCCTATAATGTGATCACACGCTCTATCGTGTCTTTGATCACCGAAAGGAAAACCCTATCAAGTATACCTTTGCCTTGATCTCCGGGTTCCTCTCAAGCCGATCACCGAGCTTGACGATCCATCAAGTCCACCGACTTTGTCCATGTTCATGATCATCATGCTCCTTGTCATCCACCTAATCCTTCCTTAAGTCACACACTTAAACCAAAGAATTAGTCCACAAGTGTCGTCATCAATTTCCAAAACCAAACATGAGATTTCAACTAGCCAAAATAAACCCACGACAAGCGCGTAGGATTATCAATACAGAATCGTTAATTAACATTCCATATTTTTTGAAAATAATCAAATCCACAAAAATTTGTGTTATCAGTACAAAATCATTAATTAGCTTTTCATCATTTTCTGAAAGTAATCGAATCCATAAATGTTGTGTACAAGTGAGTAATAAAAAACCACCAAATACTAAGGGCATGTACAGCCGGTCTGTAAGACTATGAGGTGAATCTTGCAAAAAAACACCCCAGTCATGAGTAGACAGGCCACCCCCGTCGTTCCTGAGACGACGAGCGGGCTCGTGCTCCCAGGTTACAGACGACGGCCGAAGCCAGCGCTGTATGACTTCCATCGTCTCGAACCAAGTGCGCGAGATCCAGATGTGGCTGGGGCAAACTCGCTTGTTGCGCGCCAAAATACATCTCCACGAGCGTCTCGGCGGCAGGCAGGGCGAGCGCATGGCCACCGGTGGTGGCGGATCGCCTCACGGGAGCCAGGGCCGGGGCCGGCGACGCTGGTCCGCCGGACTGCCGCACGGGAGCCAGGGCCGGGGCCGCGCACGGGAGCCAGGTCCGGGGCCGCGCACGGGAGCCAGGTCCGGGGCGACGCTGACCTGCCGGACTGCCGCACGGGAGCCATGGCCGGGCCGAAGATGGCTGGGTCGTTGTCAGCGGGTGGTAGAATTCTATGCTATAGCTTTCGATTCGTGAATGTCTTCCTTTTTTTTAATCAGAGCTCTCTTCGAACTCTTCGAACATGGTGCACTGCATTCAGTTACAAGTGAAACGCAGTTCTGAACAAGTGAATATGCATACAGTTCTGAACGTTTAGTGCTTCATGAA
Organism: Hyparrhenia diplandra; assembly: GCA_015847255.1. Classification (NCBI taxonomy): domain Eukaryota; kingdom Viridiplantae; phylum Streptophyta; class Magnoliopsida; order Poales; family Poaceae; genus Hyparrhenia; species Hyparrhenia diplandra. Next base: position 16,060 of record JADLZK010004230.1, on the reverse strand, counting down.
TTTGATCCTATGGAGCACCTCCATTTGTTTGAGGAACACAACAGTGATGGCTTGATTTGTGAAATGCAAGCTGTACTCGTGTCAATGTTAGTACAAGCTGTAGTACAACTTCAGTTTGTTTGCTTGATTTGTGAAATGCAAGCTGTAGAATCAAAGTTCAGTTGATAGTACAAGCTGTGCTCGTGTCTAAAACTGAATGTTATCCACCATTTGTTTTGCTTGTTTGGCTAGCGTGAGTTAAATATTGATCCATATAATTAGCTAGCCACAAAATAGTATATAGGAATTGTATTTTTACTTGATCATGGATACATGGAAGCATTAAATTGCTTTGCAGACAGTCAAATAGATAGCTCATTGTACAACTTGTCTATTTAGCCGTCTGTGTGTGAGATTCGAGGAACTTACAAACAACCCCTTATCTATGGGTTGAACATGCCCTAATACTAATGTTTGTTCCACAAAGGCTGAGGTGCGGTGTAGGCGCAGCTGTTGCATGTGAGTCATGAAACGAGCAAATGCTACCGTAGTCCGTAGAATACTGTAGAACCGAACCACCGATCACACGATTCTGTCGCCACCGCGGCGCAACTTCTCTTTTGGCGCTTCCTGCTCGATCAACAGGTCAAGTCATTATTCTGATGGCCATTGCACAAGAATCCAATGCAGCAGGAGTACACATGCCTGTGTGTGTCTTTTGGAACTCGGAACTCCATAGAATAATGCCGAATCGATTGCATTGCATGCTTTGCCTGACCCTGCTGCTTCTCTTTTGGCGCGGTGTGTTTAGCACCCAAACTTGTGGACGGATGGGTAAATATTATCCTACCATGGTGTAACCAGGCTTAAAAGAATTGTCTCGCAATGTACATCTAAACTGTGTAATTATTTTATTTTTTACCTACATTTAGTACTTAGAATAATGCCGAATCGATTGCATTGCATGCTTTGCCTGACCCCTGCTGCTTCTCTTTTGGCGCGGTGTGTTTAGCACCCAAACTTGTGGACGGATGGGTAAATATTATCCTACCATGGTGTAATCAGGCTTAAAAGAATTGTCTCGCAATGTACATGTAAACTGTGTAATTATTTTATTTTTTACCTACATTTAGTACTTAGAATAATGCCGAATCGATTGCATTGCATGCTTTGTCTGACCCCTGCTGCTTCTCTTTTGGCGCGGTGTGTTTAGCACCCAAACTTGTGGACGGATGGGTAAATATTATCCTACCATGGTGTAACCAGGCTTAAAAGAATTGTCTCGCAATGTACATCTAAATTGTGTAATTATTTTATTTTTTACCTACATTTAGTACTTGATAGATGTGATGGGGAATCTTCTTTTTGCATAGTGGAATTTGGGAAGGAATTTTGGGCTCTAAACACACCCTGATGACCACTTGCCTCTCCTTTTGTCGCTTTTAAGGAAAAAAGAGTGAAGAGAGAGAAGAAATCTCGCACCCACCCAGGATCGTTTATAAACCTTAGTAAGGCCTTGTTTAGTTGGCAAATATTTGTAAGTAAATATTAGAAAGTTAGTATTTGACATTGTAGTATGTTTCGTTTGTTTGTGACAAATATTGTCCAATAATGGATTAACTAGGCTCGAGATTCGTCTCTTAATTTAAAATCAAACTGTGTAATTAGTTACTTTTTTTACCTACATTTACTACTCTATTTATATGTCCAAAAATTGATGTGATGGAGAGAGATTCAAAAAAATTTGCCAACTAAACAAGGGCTAAGTACTTTTAATTACTCGTAATGACAGACCTACCTACCAGATAAATGGCTACAGTATTTTATTGCGCATGAATCGTGAGGTCAAAGCAGGATCCTGTGTTGCTTTTGGCCTCTTGGCTGGCGATTCTACCTCCATGGAACGTAACGAGAGGCGGACCGCCAATGGGCAATGGCTTGTCCACCAAGCTGCGGCCGCTGGAGTCAGTCAACCTATATCCTGTCGGCTCAGTGAGGAGCACCCGAATCCGATGCCCAATTTGCAAGCGACGCCAGACGGGGATGCCACCACTTTGAAAAGTCCGCGTGGCTGTGGCTGGCCTAAACAACCCTTCTGTCAATGCCACCATAGCGGCCTACTAGGTCTGTTTGGTTAGGATGGATGGAGCCGACCCATCCTTTGTAGTGTTTGGATGGAAAACATCAGGGTTGGGTTCGCTCCACAATGGAATATTCCTTGAAGATGCGGGTTGGTTTTGTTCCTCAAAATCTGAGGGACGGAGCCGACCCGCTCGGGTTCGTCGTTCTTCCGTCTTCTTCCGTCACCAGCCCAACATGGAGGCTGAGTAGGGCGTCGTCTTCCTCCGCCGGGGGACGCGGCGTCTCCTCTGCCTCGCCGTCGACCTGCATCACCGCCGGGGGAGGCAGCTGGCGAGGTTGTGGTCGAATCCGGACGAAGACGACGTGGCTTGGGGCAGAGGAGGCCGTAACATTTTGTCGGGCGTCGCGGTCGAATCCGGACGGCTAGGTGGCGGCTTGGCTCGGCGTTGCGGGCATGGGCGCTGCTGCGGGCGGGCGTTGGGCGGTGTGGGGGGCGCGCCAAGAGCCGTCGCGGTGGTGGGGCCTTGCCGATCCGCCACGGTTTGGGGCCGGGGATCCACCGCGGTGTGGGGGCGTGCCGGCATCTGCCGCCGTGTGGGGCGCGCCGGGAGCCGCCGCCATGTGGACCGTCGCCATGTGGGTTGCTGAAGATCTCTAGTTTGGTTTTGGCTAATTAGTGACACCTAAGGACTAATCTCTCGATGCTAAGTGTTTGACTAGATTGGAAATTGGTCGTGCCGGAGTTGGTGCATGGTGATCATGGAGGATGGATCGAGGTGATCCAAAAGATTGATCAAGCATCCAATTCGGTGTGGTTTGGAGATCAAAGGTCCCAAGGCAAAGGTATAACCATAGGGCTTTTGATTTCATACCCAAGACACCATAAAGGGTGTGGGTGATTATAGAATCGATAAGCCGTACTATAAAGAGGGGAAAACTTTCGTACATATCGATCCTCACGTGCCTTTAGGTTCAAGTCTCATATGCATGCATTCTAACCTAAAGTGCTAACTCCGTCCTTGGTGGAAATGGGTTCGAAAATGCTAACACATGGTGTCGAGGTGTTCTTCGGCGTGTCGGCAACAAGAAACAAGTGACGGAAGTCGGTTTGGAGCAAAGCCGAAGGAACGACGACGAAACGACGGATTTTCGCAGCTCTGGCGTGACCGGACGCACCGACCGGAAGCAGGCCGAAAGTGACCGGACGCTCCGGCCGGTCGCGCCCTGGCGAGAGCATGTTTCTAGGGTCGGGCGTCGACGGGTGATCGGGGCGCACCGGCCGGAAGCCTCGGTGCCGGCCGGACGCGATCGATCGGATGCGCCCGGCCGGACGCGACGGAGGCGGGGGTCAGGGCCGGGCGGTTCGGCTTGTCGGTTGTGACCGGACCCACCGACCGGACTCACTGGTGAGTCCGGTCAGTGCGTCCGGTCAGGCCGCAGAAAGCGTGGCTTTCTCCCCAACGGCCACATTTCGTGGTGGGCGGTATTTATACCCCCTTGGCTGCCTCTTGCTCTCTCTCTCTCTTGGTCATTTGAATCACTCCTAACATCTTTGAGCAAGCAAGCAAGCCTCCCTCCTCTCTCATTCTTGATTTGAGCTTCATTCTTGAGAGAAGAGTTGATCCAAGTGCATTGTATCGAGTTCTTGCATCTAGAGGCACTTGGGGATCGTTGTGAGACGGTGGATTTCTCGTTTCTCTTGGAGGCACCGCTCCTAGGCGGCTTGGTGGATTGGTGGAGTTGTTGGCAAGAAGAGGTGATTGTTTCTTGGCCACATCCGGTTGATTTGTGAGAGGATTACGCACTCCTCGTCGGGAAGACAAAGTGCAAGGAATACATTGCTCGTGTCTTGAATACCACACTTGTTGAGTGGTGTGTTGAGGCTAGCAAGGGCACCGCCTAGCTCAAACACCATCCTTGTGTTGGTCGGCACAACCGGAGAGTAACTTGTCGGTGTACAAGCGAACTCCGGGTGAACAAATCGAATTGTTTATTGTCTCGGTGTGTGGATCATCACTTTCGTGTGATTGATAGCTTTTCTTCTTCTCGGTGATTGGTTGACATCCTCTACAAGTCGGTATAACAAGCTTCTCTCTCTTGCTTTACTTTGCTAGTTTACTTTGAGTAGAGAGCTAGCACTTGCTTGTGTAGGTTGTTCTTGCTAGCATAAGGTTCATATTAGGATTGCTCACTAGTTAGAGTAGTGACATAGCCTTTGATTGAGATAGAGATCATAGAATATATTTAGAATTGTCACTAGAGGCTTGCAAGACAATAGAGCTAGTGCAAACCGCTTTACGCCGTGTTTTATACTAATCGGTTTGTTTAGTTGAGCTTGTAGAAAATTTTTATAGGCTATTCACCCCCCCCTCTAGCCATCTAGGACCTTACAGTTGCGCTGGGAAGCCAGGGTGAGGGCGCGACATGGAGGAGATAGGTCGTGACGGGAATCTGGAGGAAGAAGACAGGGGTGGCACTGACATGTGGGTCCCGCCAGCTACTGTAGCAACGCCATCAATAGGTCTTCCATCCTCTTTTTTCTGCCCCTCCAACCAAACAAAAAAAACGGGTTTAACCCATCCTACCAAACCAAACACACAGATGGGTTCAACCCAACCTAGAAAACTGGGTAGGATCTAACCCAGCCCACCCAACTCTCAACCAAACACACGGTAGGAGTGTCTGGGGAACAAGACTAGTGGCCTGCGTTGCTGTACCTTTCACATTGTGCGATCCACCTGTCCTGGGCACGGCTGCATACAGTGCAAACGGATATGGCATCCTCCGATCCTCCCAACACAGAGTGTGTTTAGTTGGAGAAATATTTTGGGTTCAGCTATTGTAGCATTTTTCGTTTGTATTCGGTAGTTATTGTCCTATCGTGGACTAACTAGGTTTAAAAATTTTGTCTCGGACTTTTTAGTCAAACTATGCAAATTGTTTTTTACCTAGATTTAGGGCTCATGCATGCATCAAGAGGTTTGACGTGACAAGATACCGAGCAAAAACTAGCCCGGCCCGACCACCCCCGCAGGCCCCGGCCCGAGCCCGACGGGTTTCGCCCGCTCCACGAACCTTATCGGGCGGGGGCACGGGCGCGGATTTTGAAGCCCGATAAATTTTTTCTTGGCCCGAACTCGGCCCGAAATACATTTTTAGATATTTTGTAGTGTAAAATGCGTGGGTAGCCCACCCAAGCCCGGGCCCGGCCTGAGCCCGGCCCGAAAATGCTAGGCCCGACTTGCCCAGTGAAACGTCATGGGCAGGATTTTTTTAGCCCAAAATATCTATGTTTTTTTTTTCGGCCCGGCCCGAAAAATGCTTTCGTGTATACGTGTCGCATCTGTGTCCCCTCAAAAAAAAAAAGGTGAGCTGTACCTTTTTTTGATGAAACTGCTTGCCTAGCCCAGTAATTCTCGTGAGCCCACGAGGCCCAGCAAGCGCACAAAGCACGCCAAGCCAAACACTAACAAGCAAGGCCCACTAGTTTAAGAATAGAATATCTAATAACTAAGGGAATAACGAATAAATGGTTGTTTAGTTCTAAACTTTGGACCTCCAAACTATGTCACATTAAATCTTTTGCCTCATACATCAAATGTAGGTAAACGAAATAACTAATTACACAGTTTGGACGTAGTTTGCGAGACGAATCTTTAAGCCTAGTTAGCTCATGGTAAGACAACAATTACCATAAATAAATAAAAAGTGCTACAATGCCGAATTTAGTGCTACAGTGTTGAACTTCACTCAACATAACACAACGTGAGAGAGTGTTTAGTAGGTGAAAATTTTTAGGTCGAGATGTCACATCGGATGTTTGACCAGATGTCAGAAAGAGATTTTTGGACCCTAATTAAAAAACTATTTTGATAACTAGCCGGTAAACCGCGAGACGGATCTTTTGAGGCCTTTGATCACGTCATTAGCACATGTATATTACTTTAGCACTTATGACTAATTAAAGACTAATTGGGCTTAAAGAATTTGTCTCGTCGACGTTTGCAGCCAAATTGTGCAATTACTTTTTTGTTTGATCAATATTTAATGCTCCATGTAAGTGTCCACATATTTTTTTTTTTTTTGAGATTATGTGACATGTGGAGGCAAAATTTAATGCTCCGTGCGTGATCTCGTTGAAGATAGGAAGACCCACAGGTACCTGCACGCCCTCGTGCTCTCCCCCGTTGGTGTCGACGTCAGACGTGTCGTCGTCTGCCCTGGCGTGGCGGCCTACTACTACTACAGTGAGTACTCCCAATGCCGGCTCGGCGGAATGCCTGTGCTGTGCGTCAGCCAGCGCGCGAGGACTACTCCGTCCGTCACTAAAAATGTCGTCGTGGGATGCGTGCCATAACTTTGACTCAATTTTTAGAAAATATATGTAACATTTAAATTTGAAAATAAATTTGTTAAAAATCAGGCTTAAAAATCTTTCCGATGATACTAATTACTTAGCATAAATGTTCATATATTTTGAATATATAATTACCGGCATTTGCTTCTCCGGAAACGTAGTGACAACCTTTTAGGGACGGAGGGAGGACGTGTAGATGGCTGGGTCGCGTTGCTCATAAGTCAGACCGAGAGCGGCAGCTGCCAGATTCCTCAGCGTCAGCCATCACCATCAGCAGCGGCCGATCGTCGTGGCGTGCCAAGCAAGCGACGCGACACGACAACAAAGTTATACTCATGGGATCAATCGAATTGAGCAAGGTTGGCCTTGTTTAGATGGCAAATATTTTGTCAAAAACTTGTAAATTTTTAGACTCTTTCTCCATCACATCACATTAAATACACCAAAACACATATGTTCAAAACAAGAATGTAGGTAAAAAAATATAACTACTTACTCCCTCCGGATTGGTATTAGAAGTCGTTTTGGACAAGGTTTGGGTCAAACATTGGAAATATAAATCATTAATAACTTTTAAGTTGTTGAGTTTGTAAATGTGAAAATTATATGAATAGTTTTGTGTTAAAAATACTTTGATAAAAGTATACATATATCACATTTACATAAATATTTTTATAATAATAAGTGGTCAAAGTTATGTTTTGGAGACCGTGTCGCTGTCCAAACGACTTCTAATACCAACCCGGAGGGAGTACACAGTTTTGTTGTAAATCACGAGACGAATCTTTTTAGCGTAGTTAGTACATGATTGGACAATGTTTGTCAAAAATCCAAACGAAACGGTGCAATTGGCAAATATTTTGCCATCTAAACGAGGCCTTGGCCACCTTCTTCAATGCTGCAGACCACTCCACGCCGCTGGACTGGAGCATCAAGTGCTTAACCCAGGAGTTTCTAAACTACAGCTCTCAATTGTCATGCAGTGTCCTCAAGATTCCAAGAAATTTGAATGCTACAGCTCATAGTCTAGCGAGACAAGCTTTGATAGGCACTGCATCTGTCCCTAGGAAAACCACCGCTGCACATCATCTTCGACTCTGGGCGGTAATCAAAAGCAGCCATCGATCCTGAGATCTTCGATCAAACTAAGACGGCTACTTCTTCGGCATTGCTACGACTACTCTGCCTTCACCAGGGTTCGTGATTGGAGTATCCATTTCCTCCGACAATGATTTCAAAAGCATCCATCGGCTGTCGGAACGATATTTCCTGGTCAGCTCCTCCGACCCTCTCTCAACCGATGCATCATGCGCGGCCAATCCATCCGGGTGCAGGTGTCTACGACACCCATTCGTATACCCTTCACTGGTAGAATCGTCGAGCAGTGTATCGAAGTCGCGCTGCTGTCTTTCTTTACTGTCTTAGGATCAAGATGTACCTCATGTCTTCCTTAGAAGACCCCTATATAATGTGGTTGCTTTAATTTATAATAATAATAATAAAAGTCATGTACTCTCTTGTTCTCGCTCTGATCACGTTTCAATGTGCACAATTGTACATACCCACGATGGGTAATGCCACTACCTGTAGCAGCAAAAAAAAAAAAAAGACTAATGCTACATTTACATGCACATTGTTGTTTCCCTAGTTTGAGATAACTTACATTGGTAGCACAAATTCACCAAAGAACATTAAATGTGTCTCCAGAGCTGATGCTATACACAAGACCGTGAGTGTACACGATAACTCTACTTGCTTCAAATCAAAGAATCGAAGTGTGTAAATTGTGCAAGATACAAGAAAGGCTACAGTGAATAAATATCAACCAAAACTCACTACTCCATTGTGTTAAAGATCCAACGATATACTCAATGAAAGTCTGGAGCCTATTAAGAGAATTGACATCAGTAAAATCACAAAATCTTTGGTGGCGATAGCTACTGATAGATAAATACTGAGGCATGGAGGGCAGCTGTAGCAGCACCAAATCGCCACTTGTTCAGGGAGAAACATGTGACGGCATGGTCCTATGACTGAAACAAGATTTTTACCACTGAATGTGAATGTCAGGCAACATGCCATTAGTTACAAAACAGTCTGATAAAAATAACTTGACAAAGAAAAGACATGTTGTTAACCTGCAGCAGAAGTGCCTGACAGGTCTACCATGACCAATCCAAAACTAGATACTAATAATAACCTTAACAGACCACCAAATCCAGTTGTAGCTAACCACGATATCAACTAAAGTAGCTGCAAGAATCTAGAGAACAACGTGGAATTCTTCATCACGGAGCATGTAACGCTCTGACCTATGCTTCACCATTTGGAGCTTCCCATTGCAGTTGACCACCTCGACACCAGCAAACACAACACAGTAGTCCACTAGTAGAAAAGGTTGGACGTTTGGCGTAAATCGTTCGAAGAACCTAACAATGCAGAACTTGCCAGAACCAAGGTGCACGGCACGGGACTTTCCCAGACGCCACTCCTTGGGTGAACCTGCCATGTCGTCAAAAACTTCATGCAGCACTGGCGGATGATGGCAAGCCTCCAGCGAGAAGGATGATCCTGCTCCTGCTCCTGCTGCTCCTACCGTGAGTTTGGAAGCGCAAAAGACGCTGCCATGGTCACTGGACGAGATACCAAACCAGAGCTTGTGGAGCGGAACATACTCGGCGACACCACAGAATGGCAGAGACCAATCCACAGGCTTGCTCCACATGAGGCTCTTTGTGTCAAATGAGTAGGTGCAGCCACCATTGGCATCATCCTTGACCGATACCCAGATATGGGTACCGGCACCTTGGCCTCTGACTGTTGCCAAGGAATTGATCCAGGTTTCCTTACCCTTGCTGATGAAAGGGAGCGGTGGCATGGGCGGGAGAGTGCGCCACTCCGACCCGTGCTCTTGTTGGATTAGTGCTTCAAAGCTCCGGCCTCTGTTACCGTTGCCATTGCCATAAAAGGTTCTTTCGAGGACGTAGAGGGTTTTGCCAACGGCAATGGAGATGGGAAAACATTTGTACGCGGCGATGCTGGGCAGGTAGTGAATGGCGGGTATGTCAGGGTCGTACATCATGGCCTGGCACCTCTCGTTCGTGGCCACCACACTGTTCTTAAGGAGCATGAAATCCATTGAACCATGTCGCTGGGGACGGGGAGGGTAGAAGTCCATGGTGGCCTCAGGCAGGCGACAATCCTCCGCTGGTGGTGGGACCAGGCCAACTAGTGACCTCCCACTACCATCCTTGGTGGGGAGGAAAAACCGCGACATGTCGATGCGGCGCAGCGTGTAGTTCGCTTTGGCGCAATCGCTAGCCACCAGATTCACAAACCTCCGGAAACACATCTTCCTGCACCCAAATAAAGATAAAATCGATCAGGCAGTGAAGGAACTTCCCTTCGATCTAGGGCATCCCCCACAACAAATAAACTGGCTAGATCTATCTTCGGGGGAAAACGGTTAGGGAGGAGATGGGGCTGGGCAAATCGAGCGCCTCAGCGTCAGCGGGGACGGAATGCGAGCGCGTGGTGGCGGGCGGGGAGCAGACTCACCGTTAGTGGAGATGGAGCACGCGGCGAGGGAGAACGGCAGGGATGGGCGCCCGAGTCCGGGAGAGACCCAGAAAGGTGTGAGGGAGAGCACGTCGGCTGCGGCTTTGAAGGTGTCCGGGAGAGCACGTCGGCGGCGGCGGCTTTGAAGGTGTGAGGGAGGGGACCGAACGGGGTTCAGGTGTCTAGGGTTCTCGAACTCTCTCCTTACTCGTACTCTCTACTTTTAAAGGGGTGGGCTGGGCTGAATATAGGCCCTTCAGGTTTCAGTGCCTCCTGGCCGATGGCCGTTTCGATCTGGGCTCTCGGATTACTGATCCAGGACTGCACATCTTTAGTTACTTTTGTTAAAGTCCATCAATCATATTTTCGGGGAAAAAGTCCAGATTCACTCCCCCAATTATCACGAAAGTTCACTTTTCCTCCCTCAACGTCAAAACCTTTCAAACCATGCAAATTACCTCCCTTGAGTGGTTTTGAGGGTGGTATTGCTTTGCTGATAACAGCAGTTTGCCTTTTTCTTTTTTTAAAAAAAAAATTCTGGTTGAATCTTTGAAAAAATCATAGTAAATCACAGAAAAATTATAAAATGAAAAATTCAATTTTGTTGTACTTCACATGATTAGATCTACACAGTGAATATATAATATGATATACTTTAATATAAAGTTTTTGCTATGAAGGTTTTGTTTTTTATATATTAAATGTGTAGATATAATTATGTAGAGTCTAACAAAATTGGATTTTTTATTTTATGATTTTTCTGTGATTTACTATGATTTTTCTGTGATTTACTATGATTTTTCAAAAATTCAACCGAAATTTTTTTTAAAAGGAAAAAGACAAACCGCTGTTATTCTTTGTAGCAATACCGCCCTCAAAACCGCCGAAAGGGAGGTAATTTGCATGGTTTGAAAAGGTGAAGGAGGTGATTTGTCCGGTTTTGACGTTGAGGGAGCAAAAGTAAACTTTCGTGATAGTTGGGGGAGGGAATTCAGACTTTTTCCTATTTTCGGCCCCTCATATTTTCGAGCAATCATTTACGTGATGTTCCAAAAACCATATCAGAATCTGGTACATAAAGCAAAAAAAAAAAAAAGAACACACCCAGATTTTAGAGAGCGGTAAAAAACGATCCCAACGCGGTTCAAAATAGAAAAAAAAAAACTTGTCCACTCGGTTTTATCCCTTTGCGCTGAGCTATCTCCACCTCAAATCGCGTCACTCATCCCGGTCGCTACCACGACTTGTAAGCACCAGAGTTATAAACCAGCGGCACGTGTAGGTTCGGTCAGGCCTAAGGGCAGATACATCGGTGTGGTCTCGTAATTAATCTTATATAATGACATGTAATTTAAGGCAACATAAATTACACGTACATTGGTTGTCCTTTTACATAAACTACACGTACGTTGGTTGTCCTTTTAAGAGCAAGTATTATAATCGGCTGGGAGCGGACGGATATCTACGTGGAGGGAGACAAGAGGAGAGAGAAGGAGGTCGGCGTCTCACCATGCGCCTCCTTGAAGCCAGCTTTTTTTTTCTTTGACCATCTCCGCCTGAAGCCGGCTGGGAGGCATTGCATGCACTCTTATTGGCTAGAATTGCTTAGAGCAACTCCAGCAGCCCCCATACTCAAGCCCCAATAGCTAAATATGGGGTCTGGGGTCAAAAATTAAACTCCAGCAAGGCCCCTACTAGGGACCCAAAATTTGTTGGCCCAACAAAAATCACCCCACACCCAACAAATTTGTTGGGCCAACAGGACAGACCCCATCCACCCGAGCGTGCGGCGCGCGTCGTCTCTCCTCCACGAAGCGTGGCCGTCCGGCTTTCACCCCCGCTTCGGCGGCGGCGGCGGGATCGCCCCTCTCCGCGAGCCCCGCGGATCTGCACCCCCCTCCGCTGCCCACGGGGCGGGGACAAGCGCGTGAGGACACCCATGGAGGCCCGCCGAGAGCGCGGAAGCACGGCGAGGCGCGGACCGCGACTTCTCTTTCCTCGGGGTGCGGGAGCGCGCCGTTGGACTGCCCAGCACCTCCGCGTCCGCCCCACCCCATCGCCCAAGCTCCACTCCGCCCTGTCGCGCAAGCTCTGCCCCGCCCACGCGTAGTGCCCAAGCGGCCAACCGCAGGCACGACGACGCATCCATCCTGGCGCCGAAGCACATGAAGGGAGTCGGCCTCCCCTCCCTCTGTGCGGCTTCCGCCCGTGGCCGGCTCCCTCCCTCCCCTCCCCATGGTCGGCTCCCTGCTCCACCGCTCCTTCCTGCCCTATGTGTTGAGATTGAGAGGATGAGGAAGAAAGGCATGGCTCAATGACACATGGGTCCCCCATGTCATTGGCTGCTGATATGGATTTGGGGGTTGTTGTTTTGGGGCTGCTGTTGGAGTTGTAAATATTTTTTGGGCCAATAAAAGTAGGGGTTAGCACCCAAATAAAAAGTAGGGGTTATTTTTAGGGCTACTGCTGGAGTTGCTCTTACTCATCTTTTTTTATTGGCTAAATTTAGTATGGTGCGTTAAATAACAATGGACCCTGCTACCACCCCATAGCGCGTTGCAGCCCGCACAGCGAAATCATAATACTTGCTCTAAGTTGTCTCATAATAAATTGCAATTCCTTATTCAGGGGTGGAGAAAAAAAATAATTGTGAGGTGCATGACAATAACAACTCATACAATGGTATAACAGTTGTCTCATGCTCCTAAATTTTAGCTCATGAGACGGTTGTTTCGGGATGCAACGATCTCATTCTCTTTTTGCTCTCTCTTTCCTCCATGTCATCAAAAAATCCTACATGGCATTGGATGAGAGATGAGACGAGGTATTAGACGGTTGACGTGTAGCAATGTACCTGCCCTAAGACGGGCCTAATGTCAGCCACTAATGCCTCGAAATCAATCGACATGGGCCCCAACATGGCCAACCGGTCCAGGATCGGCGCGCGGGGGCTCCACCCGCTCCCAAGTTCGGGCTAGCAAGCCCACGAGAGAAACCAAAGCCCGCTCAGGGCGAACCTAGGTGACGGCTCCCTCTCTCGTCGACATTATTACTTTGGAGTCTTGAAAGGACCTTTGTGGTTTTTTGGTAATTGAGCGACAACATTAGATGAACTAATTATGTGTGATCGAGATAATACAGAGAAGATTAGGTCACATGTGATGGTGCGATGAAGGAGCTTTATTGCATATCAGACATGACATGGAGTCATGTGACCAAGGTGGAGAAGATCAAGATGAGGCTTGGCTTGATGGACCGGTTGCAACCGTGAAGGGCTAGTCGAGGCTTTGAAGTCATGGACCGCGAGGTGGTGAAGCTTGAGCAAGACTTGGCGCCAATGGATCGCCATAACGGTGAAGAGAAAGTGAGATCAAGATCGATGTACCAAGAGGGTCGTGTTTATGCATGAGTTGCATCTGCACTTGGAGGAGATGAAACAGAGTGGAAATGCGCAAGGCAAAGGTATAACCTAGGACATTTCATTTCATCGGTTATTGGTGTTTAGAGAAGTTTATGACCGGGTTTAGGATAGATGGTCATACTATCAAGAGGGGCAAACTTATTTGCATATCGGTCGTCTAGTGCCACTTGTGCGATCTAACTTTGCGATGTGTTAGGATCGAGTGGCGTGGTGAGCTCAAGTGACATTCCTTTAAAAATATTTGTAAAAATGCTAACACACATGCACACGGAGATGTACACTTGATGGTGTTGGCACTTTTGCAAAGGCGCTGGTGCTTAGGGTTTAGGTCCCTCTCCGCTCGGGGGATTCGACGCTTTTGGGAAAATGAAATGCCTATTTTCTATTGCGCTGGATGCAACTTCTTGGAGAAGTTTGCGTCGACGACGGGCTGTAAAACGAGGTTTTACATGGGTAGGACGTTGCGGTTGGTGGCGTCGGACGCTGGTGGAGCATCCGGTGCGTGGTGGTGCTAAGCGGGTTGGCTAATGGTGCGTCGGCGCGTCCGAAGGTTTTTCCTCGGGCGCGGGGTGGTGCGACTGTGCGAGGCCAGCGTCTGACGCTGCTGAAGGTGTTGGACGGCCGAGCGAGTTCTGGATGCGTCGGAAGCCGAGGTGGCGCGTCCGATGGTCTGGCTCTAGTGCGTGGTGGTGTTTGACATCGTCTATAGACTGCTTTCGAGGGAAAGGAGACGCGTCCGACGCTCTGGTGTGGGGGTAGGGAGCAACTAGTGCAATGTGTGAATGCAGATGCCTTGTTGATGGGCCGTGAAAAGCGCCAATGGTTCAGTGAGCCAGGATTTGACATCGTCTATACTAAGGAATGACATTTGTTTCAATACTTTTCAGTGGGAGAGTATGGCTATACTCTTTTACAGGATCTCAAACACAATTCAAAAGTGGGTGATCTTGTGTCCGGAGGAGCAAAAGGAGAACCTGCTAATGAAGGCCAAGCTGTTGAAACAAGCTACTGCTCAGGTGCTTTGGCTCAAGGAAAAATAGAAAGGGAGGGGTGCAAGATCTACAGGCGTCAAGGTATGGAGATTCATCAAGCTGGTTGAGATAGAACAGGTGCTGGCAGTTTGAAGATATCATCTGATCTTCGCTTCGTCTGTATCAAGTTGGAGAGGCTTCCTTTATGCTATCGATGTAATAAGAAGTAGTTGGCACTAATAGGTTTGGGTCTGGTATGGTAACGTGGAGTATCAGGTAGAGTGCTTAAGGCGTTGGCTTTGTGTTGGCACTAACACGTGGAAGACGTCATCGAGCCTTGCACCGGCCGGTAGCTCCAAGCGATAGGCCACCTTGCCAATCTTCTCAAGAATCCTGAAGGGTCCTGCCCAGCGCGGCCCCAATTTATGCTTGGTGTTGATATTTCTTACACGATCCCAATTAGGAAGGAGAAAGAAATATATATGGGATATCTATCTAATCATGTTAGCTTGGATATGGGATTAACCTCATGATCCAACAAAGCGGAGTTAGGCGGTGTTAGTAGTGGGATGTATCATAGTATCATTATCCTTAGTGGAGTTAATCTCACTAGGATATGTACTCAAGGTATACCACTCATTTCTAGGCATTACATATACACTAGTCTGTCACCCTAGCAATAATGCTAAGAAATGCGGGGCATGGTATTCTTGATTGGCCTTGATAAAAGAATGAACATGATATCAGCAAGCGCACAGATAGAAATACCAATTGTAGCACTTCACCGGGAGTAATCCAGGTATCGTATTTATATTTACCACAGGTAGAGAGAAAAGGATATCTAAAGGTTTATATTGTGGTTTAGCTATGAGATCATCCTCTTTACAGTAATATAATGCAGAGTAACCATATGCATCTAACATAACTCAACAGGATAAGTCACAGGATAAAGATAAATATAATATAATTGATAAATACCCAAGTCTAAGATCATTAAGCTACTAGAATCATACAAGCAATTAACATGTAATAAATTAGAATAGAATGAATATTCCTAAGATACTCCTAATCATATATGTCAATGAATACTACAATTAGTGCAATACATCTAGCTATCATGGCAAGGTTGGATTACTTCTACACATGGCAAGCATTACCAATGACAAACAAGGGCGAAACTTATTCATCACCGTAATTATGGCTCGACGTGTCCTACATTCGGAGGGTGGATTCCAAAGGACTCAACAGACTGTCACTCCCGCGATCTACCACACGGCCCGAGAATGTAGGGTGCAATTGCGAGATAAACATTGTATAAACACCACGTTTACACATTGCTTATCACCCACATAGTGATCATCTATATGGATGCTATACAATTCCATGCATAAAATATAAAGCAATCTTACTAAACTAAATATATAGCAAGCATAAACACATATCAATAAGAATATAATAATTATAAAGATCAAAGCCATAACAATTGTATTCTAATATAAGAGTACTTACAGATTGAATACAAGAGAGAAGTCTCAAGAACGATCCTTGCTACTTCTTGACTAATCGGAACTCAAGATGAACTTGATCTTCAACTAGAACTAGTTATGTAGCTAATTACTTCTAGTATGAACTAGGGCTTAGGTCTAGACTTGGCTTGGACTTGATGGGTATGAGTATGATAATGAAATTGTT
>JADLZK010004229.1:0-87668 GCA_015847255.1 Hyparrhenia diplandra | reverse complement strand
GTTTGAGATTGCTCCACGAACAACACTTCCTCCTTCACCCCGCATGCTATCGCATTGATAAAAAAAACTCTTTCTTCTTGCCTCGAATCCACCTCGTTTGTCATGGATATATGAATGCTTTGGACTGATCTGCTCTACATTTTTCAGCTTCGCTTCATATTTTTAGCTAAATGGTTTTAAATTTCTTCACACATTGATTCGGTAAAAGGATGAAGGTGTAAGAAGACCTAAAGGGGGTGTGAAAACTGCCGACCTGGTCGGCGCGCGGATGCGTCTTACGACCAGGCGCGCCCACTATCGACCAGGCCTCTTTAAGCCCAGTTCACGCGGGGAGCCTCCAGTCCATGAAGACGCAGCCGGTTTAGGCCCAGTTCGCGCGGGAGGGTCTAGCCCATGAAGGCGTAGCAGTATTTGGCCCAATTCGCGCAGGGCGCTCCAGCCCATGAAGACACGGCCCAGCATTAAAATTAAAAAGAACCACAAAAAGCTAATCACGGGAATTGAACCAAAGACCTCATGCTGGTGGAAGAAGTGCACAACCACTACACCATTCGTATTTTCGAGTGAGTTAATTGAAGACAGAATATAAGTTGTAACACTCTACGTAATAAAAGAGAAAAACAAATCTCATACCTTTTCAAGTTTTAAAAAATTATATTTCCTAAAAATTAGTACGAAAATTCGATTTTATCATCATGTTTTTACAATAAATCTTTTCAAAACAAGACCCCACATGTATATATTTCGAAAAAAAAAATAAAAGGACATTTATACACTAGAGAAATAATAACTGATTTTACATAACATCGCAAGAAGCACACTAGAACATCGCACAAACACACTTTTCAACCTCGAAATAGCCGAATTTTTATAGAACATCGAAAAAAATATGCTAGAACATCGCAAAGGAAACACGCTAGAATATCGCACAAACACACTAGAAGACCGGATATTTTTCAACCACGAGAAATAGCTAAACTTTCCAAAACATCTCAATAAACACTCCGAACATCTCGAAAAACACTCCGAATATCGCCGAGAAACATGTTAAAAACATCACACAAACACAAGAGACCGACTATTTTCAACCACTGAAAAGCCGGATTTTACGTAACATCACAATAAACACACTACATGTTGGGTAAAATACTCCAAACACGTTTATCGATGAATACTTAGTCACAAAGTGACCGGTACAACATGAACATTACAAGAGAGGTTAGGGGGTATTTATAGGCCCCCTATCTTCGTAGTTCCAAGATGTTGACAATTTCTACAATTACAAGATTTTCTATTTTCATCTTACATGGCCATTCTTGACGTCTTCATTATGAACCGTCTTGATCCTTTTATGAATTTTCTTGTAAACTTTGGTCACGAAGGTCTTCCGACGAAGCTCCCTTTCGAAGTCTTTTTTGGCGAAGCTCTTGACTTTGCGAAGGTCCTTATAACGTCTTCGTTCTTGTCTTCATGATGACTTGCCGTTCTTTCACCCCTTCATGAATACCTTCAGAAAACTCTTGCGTCCAGTATAAATGTTCTTCAAAGTTTGGGTTAGAAGTTTATGTAAAACAAAAGTTGACCCCAACACTACAACATCGGTGGAAACTCGCTAGAACATTGCAAAAACACGCTAGAACATCACACAAATACACTAGAAGACCGGCTATTTTTCAACCCACGTAAATAACCGAATTTCCGAACATCACAAGAAACACTCCGAACATCATAAGAAACACGCTAGAAACATCACATGTATACTACATGAATATGACATACACCTACTTAAACATCACACACATACAAAAGGAGATAATAATAAAATAAATAGAAACAAGGAAATAAAAAAAGGTGAAACTAATACGAACATTGCGAAATAAGATTACATGCCTACTACATGAACATCACGTACATCTATAAATAAAAAAGTAAAAACATAAAAATACAAAATAGAAGCGAAATTAAAAAAAGAATGAAAGAAAAATATACTAAAAGACCACCGCAAGATAAAAATAAAATAAGAAAAGGAAGGAAAAAAAGAAAATATAAGAAAAGAAAAGAAAAAAGGAATAATAGATGAAAAGAAATAAAACAAGAAATAAAAAGAAAAACATACGTACATGAAGAAAGAAATATAATAAACAAAACATACATAAATAGAGAAAGAACAAAAAAAGAAATAAAAATACGTACCATCGCTGGGCTCCAGAATCACGTGATTCGAGCCGTTTCGAAGCGGCTCCAGCGCATGGGGTACGTGGCCGCGTCGTCCGATGGGTCCATGGGCCGCAGGCGCGCTCGGCGTAGATGGCTGCAAGCGAGAAACAGGCCATTGGCGTTGCTGGGCTGAAACAGTTAGTGGGCCGAAAACAGGGGGTGGTCGGCGGCGGCTTATCCGCCGACTGGTCGGCACTTAACAATTCCCCCTAAAGGGTGGGATCTTTACGCACAAACTATAGGTTTTATGGAGCGGAAGGGGCTAGGGATCTTTTTCGGGAGGTTTGGAAGTATGGTTGACCGGGTGTTTGTAGGGAAACACTACAATTGTTCATTTAAATTGTTTTCACTTTGTTTTTCATTTATTTTACTCTAATTTTTATTTAGTCATTTTCATGTTTTATATTTTTTATAAGTTTTTCATTTCGTATGTTACATGTGAAAAATCACAAATAAAAACGCTTACAGGAGCTGATGCTCTGCTAAATTAATGTGTCGAGGAGGACAAAGCCATAACAGAAAAAGCAAAGCTAGTTGCCTTGACCTTGAGCGTGTCCTAATCCTACATCAAGCCGTCTGCTCTTGTCGATCGTGAATCCAAAGTTATGTTATTCAACTGGTTAAGTCTGCGATCCAGAGTTACGTTACTCCTTCCTGTCAGTAAAAAAGATGCAGTTTAGACTACAATAATAACCAGTACAGAAGCAAGTCCATCAACATTCTTTTCCGAGACTGCAACTTCAGTTTACATGAGGTAGTAATGTTACCTTCTACATCGTTGTGCCTATGGTTAGAGTATGAGTTGTTGTTGAAGGCTTTCAAAGCGCTCTATGGTATATAACCTTGAAGATTGTTATCGTTTAGGTACAAGTGCTTCAGGGACAGAAGAATCCCCAAGCTGGCTGGTATGGAGCCCTCAAGCGCATTACCATGTAAGTCAAGGTATTCCAATTGAGTTAGGTTGTCGATCAATCCTTCAATCGTACCCCTAAAATTGTTTTCACTCAAATCCAATGAATGTAAGGCACTAAGATTTGCTATGCCCCGTGGAATTTGTCCTGACAAGTTGCTTCCAGCCAAATCAAGATATTCAAGTTCTAGACTAAAGACGGCATGGGGAACTTCACCTGAAAGCCTATTGTGACTTAGGTCCAACCGTAATAAATTCACTAACTGGCCAAGTTCATTAGGAATTCTTCCCTCGAGTTGATTTGAACCCAAATAGAGATGTACTAGATTTGATAGAAGGCCTAATTTTGGAGTGATTGAAACCCACTAGCGAGTTTGAAATTAAATCTAAGGCGAACAAATTGGAGCAATTAGTAAGGGCATCTGGAATGGTCCCGGATAAATTGTTCCTATCCAAGAAAAGTAGTTGAAGATATTGCAGGCGGCCAAGGAGAGGTAAGGGACCAATAAAATTATTTTTACTGAGGCCAAGGTCCTCTAGGAAAGTAAGGTTGCCAAGGGAAGAACTGATTTGGCCTGACAGATTTTGCTTTTCGAGCTTGAGCCCCAACACGCGATATGGTCGCGTCAAAGTGCACATCACACCGTTCCACGAGCAGAAGTGGGAGCTCATGTTCCAGTTGCTCAATGCTCCATATGGATCACTAGTAATACCCTGCTTGAAATGGAGCAGCGAGCGAAGATCTTGACTGCTCTCATGAACTTTCGAGCAATGGATGTTAGCGACTCCTTCATAACACAAGAGCAGCATGGGCAGCAGTATATGCATGTCCATTTTCATCAAGGCTTGCTTGCTTGGATAGTAATACCTGTGATTTTCAAGGCAAAGCATATATAAATGCATACCCGGCAGGATGTTCACTCGTAGAACAGAATTGCAGCAAGGAGAAAAGCTAGAAGAGATGTCATTAGGAACACTAACCTAAAAATATGATAGCCAGGAGGGACCAACCGATGCCTTAGTCTGTTTGGATGTTGTTGTGACTCTGATGGGGGCTCTACTAGATGAGGCCATACGGGGTTTATAAAGAACAGGTCTCACCCTCACGTCCTAATACTTGTACTTTACCTAATTTTGACCGGGGTCGTCCTCAGATTTGTGCTTTACCTAATCTCGACCACCATTGCTTCGAAGACCGAAGACCTTGAGTCCGTCAATCAAATTTGCTAGTTTAATACACAGACCAGATGACTTAACTGTTCCAGCTTGTCGATCCTCTCCAACACAAGTTCTATGTAACTCTCCTCATTCATTTCGAGTAGATTCAAGTATCAAATTCATTTTGGATTCATGGTTTCAAAAAATTGGGTTACGCTCTCTTACCCATCGCGGGTGTATTATCATACAGAAATCATGGTTACAACTCAGTAGACACCAGATAGATCAGTAGGCTCCTTATCTGTCTACTATCCTAAACCAAAATTAGAAATCAACACATAAAGGAGCTGATGCTCGGCTAAATTTGTCCAGAACAAAACTCGTCTAGGGTCGTGCCGATGTAGCATCCTAATCAAACGACATGTGGTCATTCAAATTTTAAATTAATTTTGAAAATTATCATTTTTTAGAACAAAGTAGAAAAATCTACCCATGGACTAAATGGTTATTTTTTACATATTAAAATTAATCCAACTAGGATGAAAGCGACACCCCTAAAAATATTTTTAAAAAGTTTATTAAAAAATTATTTAAGAAAATTGCAAATAACTTAACAAAATGTAAGAAAACTTTTGGTAAATATAAAAATCACTCATTTTTATTTAGTTATGAATTGTTGCCAATTTAATTACACTAAAATTGCTTTTTATAATTTTTAAAACATAATTTTCCTAGGTTTTTCCTTCACCTCGATTGGATTAATTTTTATATATTGTTTCAAAAAATAAATTTAGAAATCCATTTAAGCTGTGAATAGGTTTTCTACTCTCTTTTTTTTGAATATCCACTTAAACTGAACAAATACATGATCCCACCATAGAAGAGTGCTCAGTGTGATATTTGTTCATGAATAAACTCTTGGTACCAAGAATTAGTTATTTATTGCACAAGAAACTTTCGATACACGTATTATTATCAGCACAAGAACAGATCCCGAGTATTACAACAATAAACATCGAAGGAAATCTGCTAGGCCTTGAACTTCTCTCTGTCATGCGGAGCATTATAATCGATGTTTGGGCCCACAGGAATAATCCCGTATGGATTTATAGGTGAGTGACCTCCATAGTAGCTCTTTCGAATGTGCTCCATGTTAACTGTGCTGCTAATTCCAGAAATTTGGTAGACGTCCTTGGTGTAATTGAACAGATTTGGATATTCCCTTATAAGCTTCTTGTTGCATTTGAAATAAACAGAGTAAACCTGTAGACAAAAACAACCATAACTTCCAATGAAAACAAACTAGAAGGAAATATTTATAAATTACTCCCTCCATATTGAAAAAGGAAGTCAAGCAGGACATCGACACGGTCTCCAAAGTGTAACTTTGACTTCTCTTTTCTATCAAAATATTTATTAAAAAATTATATATGTATACTTTTATGAAAGTATTTTTCAAGACAAATCTATTGATATGATTTTCACATTTCAAAACTCAACGACTTAAAAGTCATTAATCATTTATGTTCCCAATGTTTGATCAAGACTTTTCCAAAACGACCTCCTTTTCAATATGGAGGGAGTACAGACTAAAAAGTTTTTCAGATGAAAAAAAAAAAATCTAACTTCACAGAATAGTATGGAACTCTTCATCTGCATACGGTTTTTGCAATTGGCTGACAACATATAGTCACACTCTGCATCTGACTCATTCAGTGCTCTGAGTCTCGTTGAGAACATCAGACAAATCCTATACTCTTTTCTTTGTTAATCTTGCCTCTTGTTTTTTGGATATAACTTGTCTTGTCTCTTGTTAATTGAGAATGAACTACTGAAGACACATTGGGTACACCTGCAGACTGAACTCGAGAAGATATAGGGCGTGTTTGGCACAGCTCCACGTAAGTGACGGTTTCAACAAAACATCTCTCGTATAACGTGTTACTAACTGGATGGAAATCTATGGAAGACATGAACGTGACATACACGTAAGAACAGCACACCAAGCAGCTTTGACTATCTAATGTACTTTCGAACATGACAGATTTTACAAATATTTTTTTTTTCTTCTATGAAGAAAAAAAAATTCATACCTCATCGAATCTTATAAGAGTTGTAAACAAGCGAACATCTGCCTCTGTAAGTTGATCACCACATAGAAACCGTTGCCTGCTCAGAATATCCTCACATTTGTCCAAAGCCTCATACAGTTTCGTGACAGCCTACAAACAAATTCAGAACAAAAGAAGTAGTAGTGCTGGTCAGACACAACACTGGAAACACACCTAATTTTATTCCCAAGATCGAAGCCATGGATAACCGATCGATTTACCTCATCGTACGGCCCCTGCTGCTTTGCAAAGCCACATTTGTACACACCGATGTTTATCGCCTGATACACCAACTCGTTGATCTCATCAATGGAGGCCTGCAAATGAGGAGGGTAGAGATCCAGGCCAGGATTCTCTGCAAACTCGTTGAAATCAGTGTTGAGCATCCGGATGATCTCGGAGCTCTCGTTGTTGACGATGGTCTTGAGCTGCTTGTCCCACAGAACCTGAAGACAGAGGTGAATCCAATTGCTGAATGAACAGGAAAGGAAGGATCTTGACAGTCACTACTACTCACAGGGACGCTTGGTTTCCCGGCGTAGTTTGTGCTGGCCATCTCGTAAAGCTCCCTGATGCTCTTGGCTCCGTTGAGAGGGTCGGGCTCGGCGCCGGGCTCCTCGTCTCCGGCGGCAGGGAACACCCACCCCATGTGGTCATCGGTCTCCTTGGTCCTCTCAAAGATGGGCTTCACCGACTAGAAGAGAATTCAATCCACACACACGCACAGGAAGAGAGAAAAAGATTAACGGATTTGACAACCATGGCTGCAAAGTAAAGACCGAGCTTTGGTGAGTTCTTTCTCACGGTGAATCCGATGACGTGGTCGAGGCCCTTGAGCTTGAGGTAGGCGAGGCAGCGGCACGCCCAGGGGCAGGAGTAGGAGACGTAGAGGTGGTACCTCCCCGGCGCGGCAGCGAACCGGGCGGAGCTGTCCGTCACCTCGTCGCGAGCCGACCGCGCCATCTCGAGAGCCTGCGGCGTCGGTGGAGAGCGTGCGGTTGCCGGAAGTTGAGGACCGGCCGGGAACTGGAGGAGAATGGTATGATCTACCTGCTCTGCCTTTGTCACTCTGCTGGTCAAATGAACAAAATTGCTGCCCCCTTTTCTTTGCTCTGTCGCTGTCCGTGTCCACTCTCCACTGCACTTTTTTTTTCCCTTTGAAACTCCACTATGTGCCCACTGCACTTGGTGTTATTTCTCCTTGGAGATTGTTGTGTGAAAGATGCAGCTTGGGATGATTATTATGGTCATAAGGTAAAAGGTGCCTCATAGACTACAATAATGAACTGGTACATTTATGTTACCTTGCACATTATGGCGCCTATGGTCATTGTACGGGTTGTTGTAAGGCTTTCAAAGATCTATGGTATATAACCTTGAAGATTGTTATCGTTTAGGTACAACTGTCTCAGGTGTGGAAGATTTTCCAAGTTGGATGGTATGGGCCCCTCAAGTGCATTTGCATGTAAGTCAAGGTATTCCAATTGAGTTAGGAGATTTCCCAAGCAAGCTGGTATGGGGCCCTCAAGTGCATTTCCATGCAAGTCAAGGTATTCCGATTGAGGTAGGTTGTTGATCAATCCTTCAATCGTACCACTAAAATTGTTTTCACTTAAATCCAACGAAATTAAGGCACTAAGATTTCCTATGCCCTGTGGAATGTGCCCTGACAAGTTGTTTCCAACTAGCTCAAGATATTCAAGGCGGGTCGTCGATAGGTTACCGATCGACTGCGGTATAGGTCCCTGTAGCTCATTGTAAGAAAGTGAGAGAAACGTAAGAGATCTACAGTTTTGTAGTGCACTTAGAAATGCCCAATCTTGGTTGTTCCTTGCTATGAGTTGGTTGTACTTGAGGTTTAGTTGTATCAAATCCGAAAGTTTTCCAAAAGTAGTGGGAATTTGTCCCGTGAATTTGTTATGTGATAAATCTATATATTGCAGCCCTAGAGCATTGCCTATCGAAGCTGGGATGGGACCTTCAAGTGTGTTGTTTGCTAACAAAAGCCACATGAGATTAGGCAGACGTTCACGACAACATGGAGAAGATAGACTAAAGATGGCATGTGGAACTTCACCTGAAAGCCTATTGTCGCTTAGGTCCAAGGTTTCTAAATTCACCAATTGACCAAGCTCATCAGGAATTCTTCCCTCGAGTTGATTTGAATCCAAAATGAGATGTCTTAGATTTGTTAGTAGGCCGAACTTCGGAGTGAATGAACCCACTAGCAAGTTTGAAGATAAATCTAAGAGCACCAAACTGGAGCAATTAGTAAGAGCATTTGGAATAATCCCAGACAAATTGTTCCCATACAACCAAAGCCCTTGAAGATGCTGCAGGCGGCCAAGGAGAGGCAAGGAAGAGAGAAGAAGATCAACGGATTTGACAACCATGGCTGCAAAGTAAAGATCGAGCTTTGGTGAGTTCTTTCTCATGGTGAATCCGATGACGTGGTCGAGGCCCTTGAGCTTGAGGAACGCGAGGCAGCGGCACGCCCAGGGGCAAAGAGTAGGAGACGTAGAGGTGGGACCTCCCCGGCGCGGCGGTGAACCGGGTGGAGCTGTCCTTGGACACGAAGCTCCGGAAGGTGGACGGCGACGGGTCGAAGGTCCCGGAGTCCATCACCTCGTCATGAGCCGACCGCGCCATCTGTCAAGCCGGCAGCGGCAGTGGAGAGCGTGCGGTCGCCGGAAGTTGAGGACCGGCAGGGGACTGTAGGAGAATGGTATGATCTACCCGCTCTGCCTTTGTCACTCTGCTTCAGTTCTTGGTGCACTGTCACTGTCCATGTCCACTCCACTTGGGTTTCAGACCAAACTAATAACTGATTGTAGGCTCGACTGGAAGAGGGCTGTTATTTCTCCTGGGAGATTGTTGCGTGAGAGACGCAGCTTACCTCACTGAGAGGTGATGCTTGGGTTCGTCAAAAGGAAAAATATGGTAGGAATGTTTCATGTCCATGGGATGAAGTAATTTCGATCCACATCTAGAGGGTTAACTGGCCAAAAATTATATGGCGCTTCTCTCTCAAGTTTGTCTGATGAATGAACATATAGATCACATAGCTAATTTTTTTAAGGAAGGTCGCATAGCTAATTAAGTTCTCTATGTATACATAGTTTTGTTACTCCCTCCTGTGAGTAGTAGAAGATGGCGTTTTGGACAACAATAGTAGTGAAGTGTAAAAGCTATTTACAGGGTTAACTTGTGCATTACTGTTGTGGATATATACATGGTCAGTGTATTATTGAAGGCTTTTTAAAGTCCTATGGTATAAAACCTTGAAAATTGTTATTGTTAAGGTGCAACCGTTCCAGCCACAGAAGATTTCCCAAGTTGGCTGGTATGGGACCCTCAAATGCATTTCCATGTAAGTCAAGGTATACCAACTGAGTTAGGTTGTCGAACGATCCTTCAATTGTACCCACTAGCAAATTTGAAGATAAATCTAAGGCAATCAAGTTGGGGCAATTAGTAAGTGCATGTAGAATGATCCCGGACAAATTGTTGTTGTTCAAGTAAAGGAACTGCAATTGTTGCAAGCGAGCTAGGTTGTCCATCAATCCTTCAATTGTACCACTAAAGTAGTTTTCACCTAAATTCAATGAAATTAAGGCACTAAGATTACCTATGAATCGTGGAATTTGTCCTGACAAGTTGTTTCCAGCCAACCAAAGCTCTTGAAGATGCTGCAGGCGGCCAAGGAGAGGCAAGGGACCAGTAAAGTTATTTTCAGAGAGGTCAAGTACGTCAATAAAAGTAAGGTTGCCAAGGAAAGAGCTGATTCGGCCTGACAAACTGTTCCCAGACAACCAAAGCTCTCGAAGATTCTGCAGGCAGCCAAGGAGAGGCAAGGGACCAGTAAAGTTATTTGCAGAGAGGTCAAGTCTGGAAATGAAAGTAAGGTTGCCAAGGAAAGAGCTGATTCGGCCTGACAAACTGTAAGTGGAGAGGTCAAGTATCTGGACACGATATGGTGGCGTCTCAGTGCACGTGACACCATTCCACCGGCAGAAGTGGGAGCTCGTGTTCCAGTTGCTCAAGACTCCGAATGGATCACTGGTGATACCCTGCTTGAAATGAAGCAACGAGCGAAGATCTTGGTTGCTCTCATCAGCTCCAGAGCAATGGATGTTGGCAACTCCTCCGTAACACAAGAGCAGCATGGGCAGCAGTATATGCATGTCCATTTTCATCAAGGCTTGCTTGCTTGGATAGTAATATACCTGTGATTTTCAAGGCAAAGCATATATAAATGCATACCCGGCAGGATGTTCACTCGTAGAACAGAATTGCAGCAAGGAGAAAAGCCAGAAGAGATGTCATTAGAACACTAACCTAAAGATAGCTTGGAGGGACCAACCGAGTAGTCTGTTTGGATGCTGTGACTCTGATGGGGGCTGCTGGATGAGGCCATACGGGGTTTATAAAGAACAGGTCTCACCCTCACGTCCTAATACTTGTACTTTACCTAATTTTGACCGGGGTCGTCCTCAGATTGTGCTTTACCTAATCTCGACCACCATTGCTGCGAAGACCGAAGACCTTGAGTCCGTCAATCAAATTTGCTAGTTTAATACAGACCAGATGACTTAACTGTTTCAACAGGGGGGTGGGTTGTGGCAAACTTGCAGTTGGATTGGGAGACACTTCCAGCTTATCGATCCTCTCCAACACAAGTTCTATGTAACTCTCCTCGTTCATTTCGAGTAGATTCAAGTATCAAATTCATTTTGGATTCATGGTTCAAAAAGTTGGGTTACGCGGGTGGCGAGCAAGCCGTCATCACCTTCTTTAAGGCGTCGTCTCCGCTGCTCCTCAAACGCTGTTGTCGGAGCAAGCCGGGAACGAAAGATCCCCTGGGCGCATGTTTCAACGAAGTTGGCGCCCGCTGAAGGCTCCGTTGTTGCGCCCACGAAGCTCCTCTGACGCCGAGTCCTGCCCCTGCCAGCCTCCTCTTGGGCCTTTGTGTTGTTAGGCATGGTGGATGGCCGTTTCTCTTCTCCTGTTTGTCGTGCTCGTTCTAACCATTGTCTTTGTGGTTTTGTGTCGTGTTGTGTTTGTTGTACTTGTCGTGCTTTCGCCACCTTCTCTCATTGAAAATGACACGTGTAGTTGGGTTACGCGCGCTTACCCATCGCAGGTATATTATCAAACATAATCATGGTTACAACACAGTACGCACCAGGCAGGTCAATAGGCTCTTTTTTAGAAAAAGGAGTATTGATATTCCAGCTTATGCATCGACCGACGCATATGGCTATTTATTATTACAAGCATTCAAACATTGATTTAGGAGATTACGAAAATAAAGTTTTGAGCCATCAAGACAAAAAAGTTCTCATTCAGGTAAAAAAACAAAAAAAGTTCTCAGAAGGAAAAAAAAACTAAAGGACAATTCTATTATTAAAACACCGCCATGCTTTGCAAATACTTCCATTGCAGCTGTCTCAATGACCATACAACCCGCCTTTATGAACAAGCGATCCTCCTCCTTCGGAGCAAGGACCAGAACACCCCCTTGAAGATAACCAGCAAATATGACGGTATTGTGGTACGGTATTATGGTCTTGTTAAACACAACATCATTCCCTGCCAACCATAGTGCCCAACAGATAACACTTGCACCCACAAGAATTTGAGATCTTCTTTTTCTATTTAACCCTTGCAACCACCCCCTAAACAAATTGTGTACCCCAGATGGCGGTTTTAGATTAAAAAGAAATATATGAATGAGCCTCCAAATAAATTTTGCATAATGATTAAATCAAAGAGTAAATGTTGTATGGTTTCGTTAGAGGAACAAAAACAACATTTCCTATCTCCTTGCCACTGTCTCCTAGCTAAATTATCCTTTGTTAAAATTACTCCTTTGTACAAATACCAAATAAAAACCTTCACCTTGAGGGGTATTTTAAGTTTCCAAATTAAAGTATTATATGGTAAAACATGTTGATTTAACAATGTTTTGTACATGGAATTAACTGAAACGATCTCTCTTTAGTTATTTAAATGTACATCAGCAATCATGGCTATTATGTCGTGCCAAGCCTGCAAATTTGCAATACTGTCCAAACAGAAGCACTTTTCTTTCTAACAATATTGTATAGTGCCGAAAGATCGTTTGAGAGGGCGTGGCATTATCCATGAATCCTCCCAAAAATGAATCAGTGACCGTCACCTAGAATAAACCTGCCCATAGACAAGAACTCATCCTTGACCTTCAAAACGCCAGTCTAGAACTGAGAACCCTATTCTGTCTATCCTAAACCAAAATTAGAAATCAACACATAAAGGAGCTGATTCGCAGCTAAATGTGTCCAGAACAAAACTCGTCTAGGGTCGTGCCGATGTAGCATCATAAAAGACATGTGGTCATTCAAATTTGAAATTAATTTTGAAAATTATCATTATTGAGAACGAAGTAGAAAATCCACGCATGGACTAAATGGATTTCTAAATTATTTTTTTCACAAATTATAGTCCAAATAGGATGAAAGAGACACCCCTAAAAATATTTTTAAAAAGTTTATTAAAAATTATTTAAGAAAATTGCAAATAACTTAACAAAATGTAAGAAAAACTTTTTGGTAAGATATAAAAATCACTCATTTTTATTTAGTTATGAGTTGTTGCCAATTTAACTAAACTAAAATTGCTTTATAATTTTAAAACATAATTTTCCAAGGTTTTGCCTTCACCTTGATTGGATTAATTTTTATATATTGTGTCAAAAATAAATTTAGAAACCCATTTTATCTGTGAATAGGTTTTCTACTTTCTTTTTCTTGAATATCCATTTAAACCGAACAAATACATGATCCCACCACAGAAGAGTGTGTAGTGTGATATTTTTCCATGAATAAACTCTTGGTACCAGGAATTAGTTATTTATTGCACAAGAAACTTTCTATACATGTCCCAGTATTATTATCAGCACAAGAACAGATCTCGAATATTACAACAATAAACATGACATATACAGAAGTCACCGAAGGAAATCTGCTAGGCCTTGAACTTCGCTCTGTCATGCGGAGCATTATAATCGATGTTTGGGCCCACAGGTATAATCCCGTATGGATTTATAGGCGAGTGACCTCCATAGTAGCTCTTTCGAATGTGCTCCATGTTAACCGTGCTGCTAATTCCAGAAATTTGGTAGATGTCCTTGGTGTAATTGAACAGATTTGGATATTCCCTTATAAGCTTCTTGTTGCATTTGAAATAAACAGAGTAAACCTGTAGACAAAAACAACCATAACTTCCAATGAAAACAAAGTAGAAGGAAATATTTATAAATTAGAGACTAAAAGTTTTTCAAACGAAAACAAAAAAAAAAATCTAACTTCACAGAATAGTATGGAACTCCAGGCATTGTTCATCTGCATACGGTTTTTGCAATTGGCTGACAACAAATAGTCACACTCTGCATCTGACTCATTCAGTGCTCTGAGTCTCGTTGAGAACATCAGACAAATCCTATACTCTTTTCTTTGTTAATCTTGCCCCTTGTTAATTGGATATAACTTCTCTTGTTTCTGGTTAATTGAGAATGAACTACTGAAGACACATTGGGTACATCTACAGACTGAACTCAAGAAGATATAATATTGACGGTTTCAACAAAACATCTCTTGTATAACGTGTTACTAACTGGATGGAAATCTAACTGGATGGAAATCTATGGAACACATGAAGCTATGACCTCAGAAAGAACACAGTTTTGAATAAATCAAATCTTCAGGAGTATTGCAATTAATGATGGACAGATTCATAATAGGACAATTCCATGCTCATTAATATAATGCTGTAATCAGGTCAGCGAGTGACATACACGTAAGAACAGCACAACAAGCAGCTTTGACTATATAATGTACTTACAAACATGACAGATTCTACAAATATTTTTTTCCTTCTTCTATGAAGAAAAAAGCACAACAAGCAGCTTTGACTATATAATGTACTTTCGAATATGACAGATTTTACAAACATTTTTTTTCAAGAAAAAAAGTTTTTATATTTACAAGAAAAAAAAGTTGATACCTCATCGAATCTTATAAGAGTTGTAAACAAGCGAACATCTGCCTCTGTAAGTTGATTACCACAAAGAAAGCGTTGCTTGCTCAGAATATCCTCACATTTGTCCAGAGCCTCATACAGTTTCGTGACAGCCTACAAATAAATTCAGAACACAAACAAGTAGTAGTGCTGGTTAAACACAGGAAACACACCTAATTTTTATTTCCAAGAAGCCATGGATAACCGATCGATTTACCTCATCGTACGGTCCCTGCTGCTTTGCAAAGCCACATTTGTAGACACCGATGTTTATCGCCTCATACACCAACTCGTTGATCTCATCAATGGAGGCCTGTAAATGAGGAGGGTAGAGATCCAGGCCAGGATTCTCTGCAAACTCGTTGAACTCAGTGTTGAGCATCCGGATGATCTCGGAGCTCTCGTTGTTGACGATGGTCTTGAGCTGCTTGTCCCACAGAACCTGAAGACAGAGGTGAATCCAATTGCTGAATGAACAGGAAAGGAAGGATCTTGTGACAGTCACTGCTGCTCACAGGGACGCTTGGTTTCCCGGCGTAGTTTGTGCTGGCCATCTCGTAGAGCTCCCTGATGCTCTTGGCTCCGTTGAGAGGGTCGGGCTCGGCGCCGGGCTCCTCGTCTCCGGCGGCAGGGAACACCCACCCCATGTGGTCATCGGTCTCCTTGGTCCTCTCAAAGATGGGCCTCACCGACTAGAAGAGAATTCAATCCACACACGCACAGGAAGAGAGAGAGAGTAAGATCAACAATGGATTTGACAACCATGGCTGCAAATTAAAGATGGAGCTTTGGTGAGTTCTTTCTCACGGTGAATCCGATGACGTGGTCGAGGCCCTTGAGCTTGAGGTAGGCGAGGCAGCGGCACGCCCAGGGGCAGGAGTAGGAGACGTAGAGGTGGTACCTCCCCGGCGCGGCGGCGAACCGGGCGGAGCTGTCCCTGGACACGAAGCTCCGGAAGGTGGACGGCGACGGGTCGAAGGCCCCGGAGTCGGTCACCTCGTCGTGCGCCGACCGCGCCATCTGACGTGCTTGCGGCGATCGCTAGGAGTGGAGGACCGGCAGGGGACTGGGGAATCGTATCGTATGATTAACCGAAAGCCTTGATCACACGTACTACTCTGCCTAGCACTAGCACTTTTTTTTTTTTTTTTATGAAAAGCACTAGCAGTTGTTCTTAATGCTCTCTGTCGCTGTCCGTGTCCGCTCCACTTGGATACGGTGGTTTCAGACCAAACTAGTTCGAATCCTACCTGAGATGAAGCTTGACTGATAAAAACGAATTAGATGTAGGTCCCTTATATGTTTAATTTTGCTATCCATAACTTCCCTCCGATTAGTAAAAGATGTGTTTTAGACAATAATCAAACGGGATGTTTAGTTCCTCGTAGAATGCAAAATGTCAATAACTTTCAAATGATGAAATGCAAGGGTGTGTTTAGTTCCATCCAAAATGCCACAATTTTTCATTGGGGTGGGTGAGCGCGTCATGGAGAACTAATGTCTAAAGGTGCAATTTAGATGGTATGCATGGTCGGTACGAGTTGTTGAAGGCTTTCGATGCTCTATGGTATAGAACCTTGAAAATTGTTATTGTTAAGGTACAATTGTCCCAGGTTCGGAAGGTTTCCCAAACTGGATGGTATGGGACCCTCTAGTTCATTTTCGTGTAAGTGGAGGTATTGCAACTCAGTTAGGTTGCCGAACAATCCTTCAATTGTACCTCTAAAATTGTTTTCACTTAAATCCAAATCAACTAAATTGGTAAGATTCCCTATTCCCTGTGGAATTTGTCCTGATAAGCTGTTTCCACCCAACCCAAGTGATTGAAGATAAGATATGTTAAATATTGTTCGTGGAATTTCACCTGAAAGCCTATTGTAACGTGGGTCTATAAACATCACTTGGCCAAGCTCATTAGGAATTCTTCCCTCAAGTTGATTTGAATCCAAACGAAGGCAATCTAGATTTGATAGTCGGCTTAATTTTGGAGTGATTGAACCCACTAGCGAGTTTGAAGATAAATATAAAATTTCCAAGCTAGAGCAATTAGTAAGTGCATCTGGAATGGTTCCGGACAAATTGTTCTCGTACAAGTAAATGTACTGAAGTTGTTGCAGGCAGCCAAGGAGAGGTAAAGGACCAAAAAAATTATTTTTAGAGAGGTCAAGATAATTAAGGAAAGTAAGGTTGCCAAGGGAAGAGCTGATTTGGCCTGACAAACTTTGACGGGGAAGGTTGAGTTCGACGACACGGTATGGTGACCTAAAGGTGCACAAGACACCATTCCACTTGCAGAAGTGGGAGCTCGTGTTCCAGTTGCTCAAGGCTCCATGTGGATCACTGGTAATACCCTGCTTGAAATGGAGCAGCGAGCGAAGATCTTGGCTGCTCTCATGAATTCTCCAGCAATGGATGTTGGCAATTCCTCCGTAACAAAAAAGAGCAAAAGAACAAGGGTATATGTATATGCATGTCCACTTTCACGCAGGATTCTACACCTGTGATCTGCAAGAAGCACAAATGCATTATACTCCTGGCCGGATATTCACTCGGACAAGAGAGTTGCAGACAGGAGAAAAACTACAAGAGATGTTATGTAGAGTAGGGATCTCATACTCATACCATGCCTTGGATGGTGGTGTGAGAATTGAGTTTGTTTGGATGCTGTGATGGGGGATGCTAGTTGAGGCCAAATATAAGGAGTTTAAGAAGAGTCCAGTCCTCACGTCCTCATATTTGCATTCTACCTAATCTTGAGGTCGTCCTCTTATTTGTACTTTACCTAACTAATCTCGACCACCGTCACTACGAAGACCGAAGACCTCAAGACCTTTTTCAGTCGTCTCGAAGATAGAAATTTTGCATTTTGTTTGCCCTTTTTCAGTCATCTCAAAGATAAAATTTTTACATTTTTATCTATGGGTCACAACCAAGGTCGTGCTAAATCCACAAATTTCATTTAATTCATTTTTCTTATACTATAATGTAGGAAAGGAATATGAATCACAACCACACCCCAATGTGGGGAGGTTGTTGGATATATATAATACACATGATTATGATGGATCCTTTCATGATACAAGCAGCCTTACTGGCTTTCATGGAAATTACAAGTAGAAGACCTGGACTCCTGTAACAGTCAAGTCTTTAGTCTAAGTCTACTTTATTAGGAAGTTGCTAAGCAATTGCTTGCAGCAGTTAGTGAACTTGACTCCTGTAGCAGTCAAGACTTTAGTCTAAGTCTACTTTGTTAGGAAGTTACTAAGCAATTGCTTGCAGCAATTAGTGACCTTGACTGTTGTAGCAGTCAGGTCTTGCTCTGCAATTTGCTTGCAGGCAGTAGTGATTGCTACTGTCCTAATACCCGCCCGCAGTTGAAGCGGCAGGAGGATCACGAACGCAGAGGCTGGTCCGAAAATCGTGAACAGCTTGCACAGGAAGACCTTTAGTCATGATATCTCGCGAACCGATGAGCTGAAGGAACGCGGAGGACGCGAATCTACCCCAAGGCCACCTTTTCGCGAACGAAGTGGATGTCGATCTCTATATGTGTTGTACGGCGGTGGAGGACAGGATTAGTAGTCATGTAGATGGCCCTAACATTGTAACAGTAGACCACTGTAGCCAATGGAACTGATATGTGGAGTTCCTGTAGAAGTTATCGTAACCAGCAACACTCGGCAATGACATGCGCAATCGCCTGGTATTCAGCCTCAGCGCTAGAGCGCCGGATATTGTGGTCTGTCGTTTGGATGACCAAGACACCAGATTGTCGTCAAGGAAGACACATAAGCCGGAGGTGGAGCGGCGGGTGTCCGGCAGCCAGCCTAGTCAACATCCGAGTAGGCAAAGGATTTGGTGATGGCGCCGGTGCCTAGATGGGGGTCAAGCGAAGAGTGTGCCCTTCACATACCGTAGGATGCGCTTGATCGCTGCCATGTGCGGCTCATGCAACAAGCATACCGCTGAACAAAGCAAAGGCCAAGTTAGGCCGAAGTCAGGGTGAGGTACTCGGCACGCATGCGAGGCTTCGTGTTGGGAGGGGTTAGACACCGGGCACCATCGCGGGCGCATGCAGCTTGGTCCGCGCATCAGCCGACGTGGAAGTTCGGTGGCACTCGGACATGCCAGCCTGCTGGTGGAGGTTGACGGCGTACTGACGCTGAGATAAGAATAGGCCAGAGCGATCTCGTGTCGCAGCAATCCCGAGGAAATGATGGAGGCCGCCGAGGTCCGTCATGGTGAACTCCGAAAGTGGAGGCGGGCCATGACGTGCTAGAGAAGCTACGGGGAGGACGCTGTAAGGATGATGTCGTTGACGTAGAGGAGTAGATAGGTGGTGCCGGCGAAGTGCTGATTCCAAGCCCGTGGCGCCTGCTTGAGTCTGTACAAGGACTTCTACAGTAGACAGACGTAGTTAGGTGTGGCAGGGGCGCCAAAGCCGGACGGTTGCTAGCAATAGACCATCTCCTCGAGGTGGCCGTGGAGGAAGGCGTTCTTCACATCCAATAGATGAATGGGCCAAGAACGGGAGGCGGCGATGCTGAGGACGGTGCGGATTGTTGCCGGTTTGACAACCGGGTTGAAGGTCTCGTCATAGACTCATAGTTGACGCCAGCCTGTTGGGAGAAGCCACGGATGACCCAGTGCACGTTGTGCCGAGCCAGCATTCCATCGGAGTGGAATGTGTGCTTGAACAGCCACATGTCGTTGACAATATTGGCACCGGGGAGGTATGAGGCGCCAGGTCCCGTTGGTGACGATTACCTCATCGTATGGCCCCTGCTGCTTTGCAAAGCCACATTTGTACACACAGATGTTTATCGCCTCATACACCAACTCGTTGATCTCATCTATGGAGGCCTGCAAATGAGCGGGGTAGAGATCCGTGCCAGGATTCTCTCTGCAAACTCGTTGAACTTCGGTGTTGAGCATCCGGATGATCTCGGAGCTCGTTGTTGACGATGGTCTTGAGCTGCTTGTCCCCGCGTAACTTGGACGACGGCGCCGGATCGAAGGCCCCGAGTCGGTCACCTCGTCGTCGCGCCGACCACGCCATCCGACGAGCTTGCGGCAATCGCCGGGAAGGGAGGACCGCCCGGGGGGGATCTTCGGCGCCCGACCGGTCCGACGCCAAAGGTCGCGCCGACCACCCTTGGTAGGCCGCGGCCCACGGCCCAAACGGCCCAAAGCCTGCTAGAAGCCCGCCCGGCGCGATGAGTCGTCGAAGACGCGGGACGGGGCGGTGGCCGGCCACCGGAGACAAAGAAGAAGGCCGCAAGTCCCCCCCCCTCCCCCGGTTAGTGTCCAGCGGTTCCCTCTCCCCCTCCATTTCCTGCCCCCGGCCGTTGATGCACCCGGCCGGCCTGCCGCAGCCGCCGCACAGCGGGCGGCATGCGGATCGGCCGGCGGTGAGCTTGCAGCGCCGCCGCCGAACTCCGGGCAGGGCTGGACCCATTCGGCTAGGTATGGGTAGGCGGCGGGGGAGCGGTG
Source organism: Hyparrhenia diplandra (assembly GCA_015847255.1). NCBI lineage: Eukaryota > Viridiplantae > Streptophyta > Magnoliopsida > Poales > Poaceae > Hyparrhenia > Hyparrhenia diplandra. Next base: position 67,721 of record JADLZK010004229.1, on the reverse strand, counting down.
GTCATCCATGGCGGCGGGATTCGAAGCCGCAGCGGCGCGACAATGGCGCTTAGCGTTTCGACGGAGGAGAAGAAGAGGGGGGAAGGGAGGAGACTGCGCCGGCGCCTAGGGCTCGCCGGCAGCGGGCGAGCCTAGGCGCCGGGCGGCGAGGGCGGAGCGGCGGGGCGGGGCGGGGAGACGCGGCTGGAGGTTGAAGACGAAAGCCACTAGCTGCGCCGGCCTGGTCGGCGCCAGCACGCCCGCCGGGACTGGGAATCGTATCGTATGATCAACCGAAAGCCTTGGTCATTTGCTGGTCAAATGGTCGAAAGCGTTGCTGCTGATCCTTTGTCACACGTACTCTGCCTAGCACTAGCACTTTTTTTTTTTTTTTTTGATGAAAAGCACTAGCACTTGTTCTTAATGCTCTCTGTCGCTCTCCGTGTCCGCTCCACTTGGGTTCAGACGAAACTAATACAGCTCAGCAAAAAGATGTGTGAAAGATGTTGTGTGAAAGATGAAGCTTGTCTGATAAAGTACGAATTAGATGTAGGTCCCTTAGATGTTTAATTTTGCTCTCCATAGTTTTTTTTTTTTAACAACCACAAATATATTACTTCAACAACAAAGCGCTGTTATGTGGGCAAGATTTGCCCACTTTACAGGGTCAAGAGCTGTCCGAACTGGACAGCTCGAGATATGAGCAGCATAAAGGCAAGTTACAACAGGATTGGTGTGTACATCCACCGATATCCTAGCCTGTCCTACAAGAACCCTCCGCTCAAAATGGCAACGGGTACAAACCCGATGGATACTAACCATCCATACCCGTACCCGCCAGGTCAAATCCGTACCCGTCGGGTTACCCGTGAAAGCACATGGATACTGATTTCATTCCATACCCGTATCCGATGGGTAATTTTTACCCAACGGGTAATCCATACCCGAGTTCATACCCAAGTTTAGCATACTAAATAATTATTTGGGCCAATTTTCTTGGGCCATATATATACTAAATGCTTATCTGGGCCAATTTTCTTGGGTCATATGTTTAGTTGGGCTGAAATTGTAGAGGCCAACAATACATTTGTGCGGGTATTTTTTACCCATGGGTACGCGGGTATGGATACTACACTTCCATGCCCGTACCCGCCATACCCGCTGGATACTAGATTTTACCCAATAACGTATCCATGGATACCAAATGCGTTCCATACTCGTCACTTTATTGGGTAAAACCCATCGGGTTTCGGGTACCCGTTGCCATTTTGACCTCCGGCCAGTAAAAGATGTGTTTTAGACAAGAATAATCAACTACAAATAAGTGTGTTTAGCCCGTAGAATGCAAAATGTCAATAACTTTGAAATGTTGAAATGCAAAATGCCAAAATTGTGGGTTTGTTTAGTTAGGATTTTTTTTAAAAAAACTTTTGGGCTTTTTTTTTTCAAAAATCCAAAATAGAGAATGGCTAACTTTTTGTCAAAAAAAAATCTTGGGTGGCGTTTAGTTTCGTTATGCAGAATGATGGGTCAAAACTCAAAAAATTTGAGTGAAACGGAGAACTAAACACACCTCAATATTATTGGGTATGGTCAGTACGAGTTGTTGAAGGCTTTCAATGTTCTACGGTATACAACCTTGAAAATTGTTATTGTTGAGGTACAGCTGTCCCAGGGTCGGAAGGTTTCCCAAACTGGCCAGTATGGGACCCTCTAGTTCATTTCCGTGTAAGTCGAGGTTTTTCATTTGAGTTAGGTTATCAAACAATCCTTCGATCGTACCTCTAAAATTGTTTTCACTTACATCCAAATCAACTAAAAAGGTAAGATTCCCCTATTCCCCGTGAAATTTGTCCTGATAAGTTGTTTCCACCGAAATTAAGGTATTGAAGATAAGATATTAAATACTGTTTGTGGAATTTCACCTGAAAGCTTATTGTCACCTAGGTCTAAAACATCCATCCAATGGCCAAGCTCATTAGGAATTCTTCCCTCGAGTTGATTTGAATCCAAACGAAGGAGTTCTAGATTTGATAGTTGGCCTAATTTTGGAGTGATTGAACCCACTAGCGAGTTTGAATGTAAATATAAGACGGCCAAGCTAGAGCAATTAGTAAGTGCATCTGGAATGGTTCCGGACAAATTGTTTTCGTACAAGTAAATGTACTGAAGTTGTTGTAGGCAGCCAAGGATAGGTAAAAGACCAATAAAATTATTTTCAGAGAGGTCAAGATAATCAAGGAAAGTAAGGTTGGCAAGGGAAGAGCTGATTTGGCCTGACAAATTTTGACCGGAGAGGCTGAGTTCCAAGACACGATATGGTGACCAAAAGGTGCACATGACACCATTCCACTTGCAGAAGTGGGAGCTTGTGTTCCAGTTACTCAAGGCTCCATGTGGATCGCTCGTGACACCCTGCTTGAAATGGAGCAGCGAGCGAAGATCTTGGCTGCTCTCATGAACTCTCGAGCAATGGATGTTGGCAATTCCTATGTAACACAAGAACAGAAAGGACAAGAGTATATGTATTTGCATATCCACTTTCACGCAGGATGTTCACTCTTGGACGAGAGAGTTGCAGATAGGAGAAAAACTACAAGAGATGTCATGTAGAGTAGGGATCTCATACCCTGCCTTGGATGATGGTGTGAGAATTGAGGTGATGTTTGGTTCCTAGGAACTAAACTTTTTTAGTCCTAAGGACTAATAAAAAAAAATCCCTCCAAGCACTACTACATTAAGCTTCTGTAGGGGCGGCTCATTAGGTACAGTAGGGGCGGTTTTCGTAACCGCCCCTAACTTACCGTTCCTACAACGGTTTTACAGTAGGGGCGGTTGGTGATGCAACCGCCCCTACTGTATGAGCCGCCCCTACAGTAAACTGTATGAAATCGCGTTTTCAAAATTCAAAAAAAATACCAAAACATTTTTTTTTAGTCGCAAGTCGCGCATTTTTTCGTTAAATAAATCGCTGCTACGCTACGCGGCCGGCGGGATTCGAACCCGCGACCTCGTGCTCGCGCGCGACCCCTCCCCACCACTGCGCTACACACTCATATGTGTCCATATCCCATTTCGCGTCCCCACATATTATACAAATCCGAGTGTAAATTGACTATTTGAGGCCTTAAATGGATTCAAACTAAAAAGTGGTCAACTACAAAGTTTCATAACTTTTCGAGATCTACATTTCATATGTAGAAAGTTTTTTCATCCGAGGTCGTTTATGAATTTTGAATTTCAAATTTGAGACATTTGAATACAACTTTTGCATGACTAGATGATTTCAAAGTAAAAGGTTGTCAACTACAAAGTTTCATAACTTTTTGAGATCTACATTTCATATGAAGGAAGTTTTTCCGTCCGAGGTCATTTACGAAATTCGAATTTCAAATTTGAGACATTCGAACACGACTTTTGCATGACTAGATGATTTCAAAGTAAAAGTTGTCAACTACAAAGTTTCATAACTTTTCGAGATCTACATTTCATATGTAGAAAGTTTTTCCATCCGAGGTCGTTTTACGAATTTTTAATTTTTAGTGTCTCGTTTCAAAATTCGGGATCTCACTTTGTAGGGCGCCTCAATATAGAGCCGCCCCTTTGCGGACTACATTAGGGGCGGCCAGTGATTGAACCGCCCCTAATAATAGTAGGGGCGGCTCAGAACACCAACCGCCCCTAACGTAGTCACTATAGGGGCGGCTCGTATGGCGTTTCACTGTAGGGGCGACTCAAAACATAAACCGCCCCTAATAAAAAAGGGGGGCGTTCTCTTAGTAAGCTTTTGTACTAGTGAAGAAAGATTTTTAGGGACTAATAAAGTAAAAGTCTCAAAAAAAGTCTCTCCTGTTTGGTTTGGTAGGGACTAAAAAGTCCCTAAACCAAACAACCCTTGAGTTAGTTGAGGACATATATAAGGAGTTTAAGAACAGTCCTCATATTTGCATTCTGCTTAAAATCAGGTCGTCCTCTTATTTGTACTTCACCTAACTAATCTTGACCAGCGTCGCTACGAAGACCGAAGACCTCAAGTCCGTCAAATTTGCTGCGCGGTTCTGCCGGATGATGCTGGGATTGGCAGGTCAAGTGTAACTGATAAGGCTCGAGTCAAATTGGGAGGTGGAGGGCCTGGCCTTAATTTGACACTTGACAGTGACACTTATAAAATAGAATTTAAACAAATATCTGCGTGAAAAATCACAGGCACGCAAACACGGAGTACTGCATGTATATCCCATTTCGAGTCCATGCATTCATATACTGGAAGAATATAAACTGCAGAAAGTAGCAGATGCCTACAAATCGCAGGCTACACAGCAAAGCAAAAATGTTGAACACCATTCAAGACTGCTTCAAGCTGGCGCTCCTCTCCACCACAGTTTGTACCGATCTCTACCTCTCCACATTCATTTCGAGTTTATTCAACAAACATATTCATTCTGGATTCATGGTTTAAAAATTTTAGTTACACTTATACCATCTCGAGTATATGATCCAGGGGATTTGGATTGGTACTCCCATATAACTTAAGTCGTTAATTTACTTAGAATCGGATGGTTAAAATCATCTATTCTTTGTTTTTCAAACTATACAAGTACCAACATACGCACACTCACCCTATGAATACACGTATTCAAACTCTAACCCTATGAGCACCTCTGAAATATTGTACCAGCACATCTCGAAATTGACCAAGCTTACCACAGGCACATCGTTGTGAAATCAATGGATTTTATTCATCCTCTCAAAGATGGGCTGCCAACAATAAATCTTATTGCTGTTTCGCCCAAAAAAATAATCTTATCGCTATGACGAAACCAATGGATTTTATTCATCCTCTCAAAGATGGGCTGCCAACAATAAATTGTGCTTTGGTGAGGTCCACAGTGAACTCGACACGGTTGAGGCCCTTTTTTTTTAGACAACAGGTCGAGGCCCTTGAGCTTGAGGTAGGCGAGGCACCGGGACGCCCAGGGGCAGGAGTAGGAGACGTAGAGGTGGTACCTCCCCGTCCGGCGGCGAGCGTCCCTGGACACGAAGCTCCGGAAGGCAGACGGCGACAGGTTGAAAGCCCCAGAGTCGGTCACTTCATCGTGCGCCGACCGCGCCATTTGATGCGGCAGCAGTGGACTGGAAGTGGAGGACCGGCCATGGACTGCAGGAGTCGTACGATCTACCTGCTGCCTTTGTCACTCTGCTGGTCAATCGAACGTGTTGCTGCGTGTGCTCCTTTGTGCTCCACCTAGCACTAACACTTGTCCACTCCACTTGGGTTCTGGTTTCAGACCAAACACACTGACTGATTGCAGGTTTGAATCCTACCTGCTGTAGTGACTGGGACAGGGTTGTTATTTCTCTTTGGAGATTGTTGTATGAAAGATGCAGCTTGCTGAGAGGTGAAACTTAGCTTCGCCAAAAGGAAAAAGATGGTAGGAATGTTTCTGTGTGAAAGATGTCATCGAAACACTCTAGCCATCGAAACTTGGAATCATTATGGCTATGAGGTAAAAGGTGCTTTAGAGACTACATTTATGTTACCTTGTACATTACTGTGGCTATGGTCATTGTACAAGTTGTTGTTCAAGGCTTTCAAAAGGCTCTATGGTATATAACCTTAAGATTGTTATCGTTTAGGTACAAATGTTTGAGCCTCGGAAGATTTGTCAGGCTGGCTGGTATGGGGCCCTCAAGCGCATTTCCATGTAAGTCGAGGTATTCTAATTGAGTTAGGCTGTCCATCAATCCTTCAATCGTACCACTAAAATTGTTTTCACTTAAATCCAATGAAAATAAGGCAAGAAGATTTCCTATGCCCCGTGGAATGTGTCCTGACAAGTTGTTTCCAACCAATTTAAGATATACAAGGCTGGCCGTCGATAGGTTACTGATCGCTTGTGGTATAGGTCCCTGTAGCTCATTGTAAGAGAGTGAGAGAAAGTCAAGAGATGTACAGTTCTGTAGTGCACTTAGAAATGCCCAGTCCTGGTTGTTCCTTGCTATGAGTTGGTTGTATTCGAGGTTTAGGAATTCCAAATCTGAAAGTTTTCCAAAAGTAGTGGGAATTTGTCCCGTGAATTTGTTATGTGATAAATTTATATATTGTAGCCCTGAAGCATTTCCTAGAGAAGCTGGGATGGGACCTTCAAGTGTGTTGTCTGCCAACGAAAGCCGCATAAGATTAGGCAGACGTTCACAAATGTTATGTGGCAATGATTTGCCTGGCATGTTATTCCCTAGAAGTGGATAACATGGAGAAGATAGACTAAAGACGGCATCTGGAACTTCACCTGAAAGCCTATTGTTGCTTAGGTCCAAGGTATCTAAATTCACCAATTGGCCAAGCTCATCAGGAATTCTTCCCTCGAGTTGATTTGAATCCAAATAAAGGTATTCTAGATTTGATAGTAGGCTTAATTTTGGAGTGATTGAACCCACTAGCATGTTTGAAGATAAATCTAAGACGGCCAAATTGGAGAAATTAGTAAGAGCATTTGGAATAATCCCAGACAAATTGTTCTCGTCCAAGCAAAGCATTCGAAGATGCTGCAGGCGGCCAAGGAGAGGCAAGGGACCAGTAAAGTTATTTGCAGAGAGGTCAAGTGTGGAAATGAAAGTAAGGTTGCCAAGGAAAGAGCTGATTCGGCCTGACAAACTGTAAGCGGAGAGGTCTAGTTCCAAGACACGATATGGTGGCGTCTCAGTGCACGTGACACCATTCCACCGGCAGAAGTGGGAGCTCGTGTTCCAGTTGCTCAAGACTCCGAATGGATCTCTGGTGATACCCTGCTTGAAATGGAGCAGCGAGCCAAGATCTTGGTTGCTCTCATGAACTCTCGAACAATGGATGTTGGCAACTCCTCCGTAACACAAGAGCAGCAAGGGCAGCAGTATCTGCATGTTCATTTTCACCAAGGGTTGCTTGCTTGGATAGTAACACCTGTGATTTTTGAGGCAAAGCATAAATGCATACCCGGCAGGATGTTCACTCGTAGGACATAATTGCAGCCAGGAGAAAATTAAAGCTAGAAGAGATGTTATTAGGAACACTAACCTAAAGATAGCCAGGAGGGACCAACCGATGCCTTAGTCTGTTTGGATGCTGTGACTCTGATGGGGGCTGCTGGATGAGGCCATACGGGGTTTATAAAGAACAGGTCTCATGGTCACGTCCTAATACTTGTACTTTACCTAATTTTGACCATGATCATCCTCATATTTGTACTTTACCTAATCTCGACCTCCATTGCTGCGAAGACCGAAGACCTTGAGTCCGCCATTCAAATTTGCTAGTTTAATACAGAGGCAATTGCTACAGTACTCCCAAATGATTGTGGACCGTCAATTGTTTTCGATCAAACGAAAGTTATTTATCATCTATTACCTCTTAGGAGGTAATAGCATTTATTTAATTTTATTTTTATTAAAAAGGTTAAATAAAAATAGTTTTTAATAAAAATCTTATTTATAGATTTTGTCGATTCATGCGTAATTGATATTAGCGTGACTAGCGGTCGTGCATGTTAGCATACGTGACTTGATTAGCGTGACATTTACGTGTTCCCTCAAAAAAGCGTGACATTTACATGTGACTTAATTTTGTTCAGGTGTCATGCACACGTTAGATGGTCTGTTGATGCTAAAAAAAAATATGTACATGGTGTGTGTCCTTGCATGTTATCTTACGCGCGTGTGTGTGGGTTAGGTGTACGGGTGGTCCAAAAATAAAAATCATGTTTAGAATGTAATTTAAAATTGTTGAAGAACATTTATTTCTCTTTTTAAATTCATAGCTAAAATTTGTAAGTAGTTTTTCTCACTCATACTAACTTCAAATGTGATGGTTTTTTTCGTAATTTCTTCTAAAATCATGGTCTATCAAGGTATTGCGGTCTTATGAATATTATTTTACTCATATTTTGGCATGAGCATTTCTAAATTTGAATTTTAAAAATGACAACTTCAAACAACAATTTGAAACATCATATGATTTCTAAGTTTTTGATTTGAAATTACCTTGTCACGCAAAAACTACGTTTGGATTTTAAAATTTGAAATTTGAATCTAAAAAAGATATTATCATAAGAAATTTGAATTTAAAATTTGTAAGACATGGTATGGATAGAATTAATATGTGTGGATTCGAATTTGGATGCTACTATTTGTCAAGTTTAATTTGAATTCATACACATTTTATGATTTTTTTGAGTGAAATACAAATTTTATGCCTGCAATGGGTTCGAATCTGAGGAGGCCGGATCGGCGACGCCGCGCGAGGAGGGACGCGATCTGGCTCTACTCTCCCCGTGGTTTCCAACTCTAATCACCCGTCATTTGTTATCCGCAGGATTCCCTCTCCTGTTATCTGCATGCGTGCATGCGGGACAAAATCCGGTTAGCTGTATGCGTGCATGCGTGCATGGGGAACGGGGGTTTATTTTTTGTTTTATTACATTTAGTAATTCATTTAGTAATTTGTTAAATTATAAAGATTCAATGGTCCAGATCTATTTGAGATATTACCTCCTAATAGGTAAAAGGAGTACCTGAGATAGTACCTCCTGTATTTGACTTAACTGTCGGTCCTCTCAATACTGGTTCTACGTACCTCTCCACAATCATTTCGAGTAGATTCAGTATCAAATTCATTTAGGATTCATGGTTCAAAAAATTGGGTTACGCCGCTTACCCATCGCGGGTATATTATCAAACAGAAATCATGGTTATAGCTCGACTCGTGTCGATTCAGCAGGCGCCAGGCAGGTTGGTACTTAGGCTCTCCTTATCTCTCTATCATACAACAAACAATTAGAAATCAACAAATACAGGAGATGATGCTGTGCTAAATTTGTCAAGAACAAAACTCGTCCGGTCGTGCCGATGTAGCATCCTAAACGTGTGCTGACATGAAACCAACATGTCGTCATTTAAATTTGAAATTAATTTTGAAAATTATTATTTTTTAGAACAAAGTAGAAAATCTACCCATGGACTAAATGGGTTTTAAAATATTTTTCATATAATAAAATTAATCCAACTAGGATGAACGCGACATCCCTAAAACTATTTTAAAAAAGTTTATAATTTTTAAATTTAAGTAAATTGCAAATAACTTTAAAAATGTAAGAAAAACTTTAGGTAAGATACAAAAATCACACGTTTTTATTTAGTTAATTGTTTCCATTTTAACTAAATAAAAATTGCTTTATAATTCTAAAGACTTTCCTAGGTTTTGCCTTCATCCTGATTGAATTAATTTTTATTATTGCGTCAAAAATAAATTTAGAAATCCATTCAAACTGTGAATAAGTTTTCTACTCTCCTTTTCTTTTTTTAAAAATATTGGTTAAAAATAGTTTCAAGTTCTGAAAACCACATGTTAGCTCCATGTGAGCAGTATTCAGCATACCACATTAGAGTCTGGCACGGGCCCGAGACTGTTTGGACTTTGGTAGACTACTAAGAGCAGAACAAAGATTAAGAGTTAAAATGGACCAGCACGACACAAATCGACAAGTTCAAGAACTAAAATGACACATTTATAGACCAAGATGATGCACTTTGAGAGTACGAGGCAAGACACGTCTTGACAAGTTTAAGGACCAAAATGACATACTTTGAGACTAAAATGACGTGCTTTCGGAGAGTACGAGGACTGGTATGACATACCCTGCCAAGTTTGAGGACCAAAATGATATACTTTGTGAGTATGAGGACCGAGATGACATATCTGTACAAGTTTGAGGATCAGCCATGTACTTTACTCTAATATAAATCCATCAAATTCTGAGTTCTTAAAAAGATGAATATAAATGAGAATTAATACATGACCCCACCATAGAAGAGTGCACAGTGTGATATTTGTCCATGAATAGTAAACTTTTGGCACCAAGAATTAGGCCCCTGTTTAGATGGCTAAAATTTGTAATCGGATGTGACATTGTACAATCGTAAGACGTTTCGTTTGTTAGTGGTAAATATCATCCTACCATGGAGTAACTAGGCTCAAAAGAATCGTCTCGCAATGTACATCTAAACTGTGCAATTAGTTATTTTTTTACCTACATTTAATACTCTAAATATATGTCTTTTGATGTATTTAATGTGATGTGATGGAGAGAAAGTGGAAAAAATGTTAGAAACTTTAGCAATCTAAACAAGGCCTTAGTTATTTATTGCACAAGAAACTTAAAAGTGCACAGTGTGATATTTGTCTATGAATAGTAAACTTTTGGCACCAAGAATTAGTTATTTACTGCACAAGAAACTTTCTATACACGTTCCCAGTATTATTATCAGTACAAGAACAAATTCCAAAATTACAACAATAAACATGCCATATAAAGTCACCGACTGACCCAGGTTCGAAGATTGGCACCTCCTTATTTGCAAAGTTGTATGAGAGTCTTCTCCTATATTCTAGTTTTTATACAGAAGTCACCGAAGGAAATCTGCTAGGCCTTGAACTTCTCTCTGTCACGCGGAGCATTATAATCGATGTGTGGGCCCACAGGTATAATCCCGTATGGATTTATAGGTGAGTGACCTCCATAGTAGCTCTTTCGAATGTGCTCCATGTTAACTGTGCTGCTAATGCCAGGAATTTGGTAGATGTCCTTGGTGTAATTGAACAGATTTGGATATTCCCTTATAAGCTTCTTGTTGCATTTGAAGTAAACAGAGTAAACCTGTAGAGAAAAAATAACCATAACTTCAAATGAAAAAAAAACGAAAGGAAATATTTGAAAATTCTATAGAAAACAAACCAAAAGGAAATTATTGTAAATGACAATCCAAAAGTTTTAAATGTTAATGAAAAAAAAAAGAATTAAGATCTAGCTTCAAATAACAGTATCGAACTCCATGCATTGTTTGTCTGCATAGAAGTGCGCCCTTATAATCAGTATGTTTATGTCTCCACCTTTATATGATCTGAGAATTGTTAAACCCTTTTCTGCATACAGTTTTCGCAATTGCTTAAAGGCTGACTCCAAATAGTCACACTCTGCATCTGACTCATTTGGTGCTCTGACTCTCGTTGAGAACATCATATGAACATTTATGCTAACACAGTAACACTGCTGCCATCACTATACAAATGTAAAACCGAAAAAGTAGTTGCGTGAGGCCAGCAACCATGCAGAATGTTAAATAGGTCCCCAATACTCATCGCATATTTCTGATATTTGAGTAGTAGTTTTCGTTTCTATTGTTAAAGGAGGCTAATGGACTGAAGATACATTTTCGTTTCTTTTTTTTTTTTGAAAGATCTGGCAAGCCGGCTTTGATTGATAATAAGAAGGAAGTAGCATACAACATTGGCGGCGCGAGCAGCGCCCAACCCCAACCCAGCCTAGGCTGACTTGGGGGTTTGGTTACAAAGCTGATTACTCACACATTAATGACAACCAATAGCAACCTAAAAGCTGGAGAGCTGCTACTGCTCTATCTACAGCTGCATTTGCAAAGTAAGCGCCCTCCATCTCCACAGCTCCCGACTCAGCTGCCATGGCTGCAAGCAAGCTGGAAAGCTCCTGGTCCTCTAGATGTGCTGCCTTTTGGATAGCCTTCACTGCCTGCTCTGGGAGGTCGAGCCCGTACATGTCAATGTAGGCTGTGACCACCGCATCCTGAGCCGGTGCCGCTGACTTGCCGTCGATGAAGGAGAGCTCACGCATAAGCTTATGTTGAGCACGCTCAGCGACCGGGATTGAGGAAGGTCGAGCTACCTGGCGTGCACTCGAGCGGTGGGCGCAGCAACTACCCTCCTCCTGTGTTTCTGACTGGTCGGAGGTGGTGACACCGGTCTCTAGAGGATTGGAGCGGGGATGGGCTTGAACAAACCTGCAAGGAAGGCGCAATCACCGATGTCCTCCGTCTCAGTGCATCCACCAGCGTCTTCTGCTGTCTTCCTCCAAGGGTGTGGCCAAGACGGGCTCAACCTCTGCCTCCTGGACCAAATGGGCTGCAGTCGGGGAAGGAGCGATCGCCAGGGACGCATCTACCTCCGGAGAGTCGACCGGTGTAGAAGGTGGGCACCTAGCCGCCGGCGCTCTTGTCGGGGCTAGCGAGGCGGCAAGCTCCTCCAACATGGGGTCAACCCATGTCGGAGGCTCCTCCTCCACGCAAGGCTCCGACACAAGAGGGTCCGGCGTAAGCGCCCATCGCGGTCGTACTCCTGCGTCGCCGGGCGTCGTCGTCGAACTCTGCCGGGCGCCCACCCACACGGCCACTTCTGAACTTGGCCCGTGGGGCTTGCCGGGAGGCCGAAGGGTTGACGACGGATCCGAGCCGCCAACCTTCGGGCGCCGAAGGCACGGCTCGAGGAGACGCCCGGCTGGGTGGGGGCCGACCAGCGGTCGGGCGCGTCGCCGGGCCGTCGGCCAGCCGCCGCAAGCGCGGGCGACGCCCGCGGCTCCTCTGCCTTCGTGGGCTGGGCGCCGCGGGCGACGCACGTGCGACGCCGACGTGGCACGCCGCTTGCACTCCCCGGCAAGGTGGTAGAAGCCATGGCAAAGCAGGCAACGCGGTGGCAGCCGACAGGTCGCAACACGGTGCGCAGTAGGAGAGGCAGTTGAAGCACCTGCCGCGAAGCGCTTCGGGATCCTCCGGGCCTGTGGAGCTGTACCTGGCGATGCTCAACCGGCGGCCACAGGACGCGTCTCCTGCCGTCACGAGGATCTCACGCCACCCATTGGCGTCGGGGGCGAGACCCGTCCGCGACGCCAAGATGGTGGCGGCAGGGATACGACCATCCGGTGGCCGAGCAGGTAAGCCGCGCACCAGCTGGGGGCGCGGTCGTCTACGTGTCCTTCGTCTTCTCGAGGCTCGCGCCGCACGCCATTCGGCGGCCATGGCCCGAGCCACAGCTGCAGCAGGCGGCTGGGTCCCCGGGCTACTGAAGCAGCCATCGGCGGGCGACGGGCGGCCTCGAGGTAGGACAAGGGTCGCCCTCGTCGGACGCATCGTCATCGTTGTCCGCCCACCGACGCAGCTTGCTATGACAATAAAATGTACTTTCGAACATGACAGATTTTACAAATATTTTTTTTCTTCTTCTATGAAGAAAAAGTTCATACCTCATCGAATCTTATAAGAGTTGTAAACAAGCGAACGTCTGCCTCTGTAAGTTGATCACCACATAGAAACCGTTGTCTGCTCAGAATATCCTCACATTTGTCCAAAGCCTCATACAGTTTCGTGACAGCCTACAAACAAATTCAGAACAAAAGTAGTAGTGCTGGTCAAACACAGGAAACACACCTAATTTTATTTCCAAGAAGCCATTGATAACCGATCGATTTACCTCATCGTATGGCCCTTGCTGCTTTGCAAAGCCACATTTGTAGACACCGATGTTTATCGCCTCATACACCAACTCGTTGATCTCATCAATGGAGACCTGTAAATGAGCAGGGTAGAGATCCAGGCCAGGATTCTCTGCAAACTCGTTGAACTCAGTGTTGAGCATCCGGATGATCTCGGAGCTCTCGTTGTTGACGATGGTCTTGAGCTGCTTGTCCCACAGAACCTGTGTGTGACACAACGCATTAGATAGTAGCACAGTACAAGGAGACGACAGAGGTCAAACCCAATTGCTGAATGAACAGGAAAGGAAGGATCTTGTGACAGTCACTACTCACAGGGACGCTTGGTTTCCCGGCGTAGTTTGTGCTGGCGATCTCGTAGAGCTCCCTGATGCTCTTGGCTCCGTTGAGAAGGTCGGGCTCGGCGCTGGGCTCCTCGTCTTCGGCGGCAGGGAACACCCACCCCATGTGGTCGTCGGTCTCCTTGGTCCTCTCAAAGATGGGCTTTACCGACTAGAAGAGAATTCAATCCACACACGCACACGCAGAGAGAGAATAAGATCAACGGATTTGACAACCATGGCTGCAAAGATCGAGCTTTGGTGAGTTCTTTCTCACGGTGAATCCGATGACGTGGTCGAGGCCCTTGAGCTTGAGGTAGGCGAGGCAGCGGCACGCCCAGGGGCAGGAGTAGGAGACGTAGAGGTGGTACCTCCCCGGCGCGGCGGCGAACCGGGCGGAGCTGTCCCTGGACACGAAGCTCCGGAAGGTGGACGGCGACGGGTCGAAGGCCCCGGAGTCGGTCACCTCGTCGCGAGCCGACCGCGCCATCTCGAGAGCCTGCAGCGGTTAGAGGGGTTCGGTCGCCGGAAGTGGAGGTCCGGCCGGGGACTGGGGAATGACCTACCTGCTGCCTTTGTCACTGTGCTGGTCAAACGAACGCAACTGCTGCCGGTTTTCTTTGCTCTGTCGCTGTCCGTGTCCACTGCACTTTTTCCTTTTTTTTTTTTTTTTTTTTTTTTTTTTTTTTTTTTTTTTTTTTGAAGTTCCACGGTGTGTCCACTGCACTTGGGTGTTATTTCTCCTGGGAGATTGTTGTAGGAAAGATGAAGCTCACTCGGAGGTGATAGTTTTTGACCGAAGTCAGCTGGAAAACCCAGCCTATTTTTTTTTTTTTTATGTTTTAAGACATGCTTGTTTAAATTCGTTCCCACATGGAGTCGAACTCAGATTTTTGCTAAATGCTACTCAGATGCCACTATGAGGTGATAGGTAGGTTAGCCAAAAGGGAAAAGGATGGTAGGAATGTTGATGTGTGAAAGGTGCCATGGAAAGACTCTAGCCATCGAAACTTGGAATGATTATTATGGCTATGAGGTAAAAGGTGCCTTATAGACTACAATAATAAACTAGTACATTTATGTTCCTTGTACATTATTGTGCCTATGGTCATTGTACGAGTTGTTGTTCAAGGCTTTCAAAGCTCTATGGTATATAACCTTGAAGATTGTTATCGTTTAGGTACAAGTGTCTCAGGTGTGGAAGATTTCCCAAGCTGGCTGGTATGGGACCCTCAAGTTCATTTCCATGTAAGTCAAGGTGTTCCAATTGAGTTAGGTTGTCAATCAATCCTTCAATCGTACCCCTAAAATTGTTTTCACTTAAATCCAACTCACCTAAGGCACTAAGATTTCCTATGCCCCGTGGAATGTGTCCTGACAAGTTGTTTCCAGCCAAATAAAGAAATTCAAGGTTGGTCGTCGATAGGTTACCGATCGACTGCGGTATAGGTCCCTGTAGCTCATTGTAAGAGAGTGAGAGAGAGTAAAGAAATCTACAGTTCTGTAGTGCACTTAGAAATGCCCAATCCTGGTTGTTTCTTGCTATGAGTTGGTTGTACTCGAGGTTTAGGTATCCCAAATCTGAAGGTTTTCCAAAAGAAGTGGGAATTTGTCCTGTGAATTTGTTATGTGATAAATCTATAGATTGTAACCGAAGAGCATTGCCTAGAGAAGTTGGGATGGGACCTTCAAGTGTGTTGTTTGCCAACGAAAGCCGGATGAGATTAGGCAGACGTTCACAAGTGTTAGGTGGCAATGCTTTGCCTAGCATGTTATTCCCTAGAAATGGAGAACATGGAGAAGATAGACTAAAGACGGCATCTGGAACTTCACCTGAAAGCCTATTGTTGCTTAGGTCCAAGGTTCCTAAATTCACCAATTGGCCAAGCTCATCAGGAATTCTTCCCTCGAGTTGATTTGAACTCAAAGAGAGATATTCTAGATTTGATAGTAGGCCGAATTTTGGAGTGACTGAACCCACTAGCGAGTTTGAAGATAAATCTAAGTCAATCAAGTTGGAGCAATTAGTAAGAGCATTTGGAATAATCCCAGACAAACTGTTCCCCTTCCAAGCAAAGCTCTCGAAGATGCTGCAGGCGGCCAAGCGGAGGCAAGGGACCAGTAAAGTAATTTGCAGAGAGGTCAAGTGTGTAAATGAAAGTAAGGTTGCCAAGGAAAGGACTGATTCGGCCGGACAAACTGTAAGTGGAGAGGTGAAGTCTCCGGACACGGTATGGTTGCGTCAGTGTGCACGTGACACCATTCCACCGGCAGAAGTGGGAGCTCGTGTTCCAGTTGCTCAAGACTCCGTGTGGATCGCTGGTGATGCCCTGCTTGAAATGGAGCAGCGAGCCAAGATCTTGGTTGCTCTCATCAACTCTAGAGCAATGGATGTTGGCAACTCCTCCGTAACACAAGAGCAGCAAGGGCAGCAGTATATGTATGTTCATTTTCACCAAGGGTGCTTGCTTGGATAGTAACACCTGTGATCTGCAAGCCAAAAAGCATTAATGCAGATGTTTCACTCGTAGAACATAATTGCAGCCAGGTGAAAAGCTAGAAGAGGGAGATGTCATTAGGAACACTAACCTAAAGATGGACCAACGATGCCTTAGTCTGTTTGGATGCTGTGACTCTGATGGGGGCTGCTGGATGAGGCCATACGGGGTTTATAAAGAACAGGGTCTCACCGTGACGTCCTAATACTTGTACTTTATACCTAATTTTGACCGTGGTCGTCCTCATATTTGTGCTTTACCTAATTTCGACCTCCACTGCTGCGAAGACCGAAGACCTTGAGTCCGCCATTCAAATTTGCTAGTTTAATACAGACCACATGACTTAACACTTTAACAGTTGTGACGTGCACTGAGATTCATTTCGAGTAGATTCAAGTATCAAATTCTTTTTTTGGATTCATGGTTCAAAAAAATTGGGTTACACTTACCGAAATCTCAAGTTGGCTCAAAAAAAGTTGGATCTTTAAATTATTTTTCGCATAATAAAATTAATCCAATTAGGATGAACGCGACATCCCTAAAACTAGTTTTAAAAAGTTTATAATTTTTTTATCTAAGTAAATTGCAAATAACTTAAAAAAATGTAATAAAACTTTAGGAAGACGTTTTTATTTAGTTAAGTTGTTTCCAATTTAACTAAATAAAATATGCTTTATAATTTTAAAGACTTTCCTAGGTTTTTCCTTCATCCTGATTGAATTGATTTTTATTATTGTGTCAAAAAAAAAATTTAGAAATCCATTCAAACTATGAATAGGTTTTCTACTCTCCTTTTTTTCCTTTTAAAAAGGTAAGTTTAAAAATAATTTTAAGTTCTGAAAACGACATGCTAGCTCCATGTGAGCAGTATTCAGCATACCACATTAGAATCTGGGCACGGGTCCTGGATTGTTTGGTAGACTACTAAGACCCAAACAAAGATTAAGAGTTAAAACAAACCAGCACGACACAAATTAGCAAGTTTAAGGACCAAAATGACACACTTTGAAACCAAGCTGATGCACTTTGAGAGTATGAGAGCCAGCATGACACATGTTGACAAGTTTAAGGACCAAAATGGTATACTTTGAGACTAAAATGACGTGCTTGGAGAGTATGACAACTGGTATGACATACCTTGACTGAGAACCAAAATGATATACTTTGTGAGTACGAGGACCGAGTGACATTATCCATACAAGTTGAGGACCGGCCATGTACTTAACTCTAATATAAATCCGCCAAATTCTTGTGGGTGTAAAGAGATGGCAAACGATGGCTGCCTACTTGGTTGGCCTCGGTTACATGTTTCCATATATATATTACAATGACTTGGATTACAAGGAACCTTGGTTCCCAAGGCACCGGTAGGAGGATCTTAGATGATAACAAACTATCGCAACTATCTCCACCGTGTGCCAATAGAACACGCTAACCCCACTGTTGACGTTTCTTAACGTATGCAGAAGAATCCGCAAGCGTCACGGAATTGTCGTTATAGCATTTCACCCGGAAGTATTCAGGGTATCATATTTCCACGAGGAACGGTTGTGTGACTACTCTCTGAACAGAATCATCCTAGGATAACTATGGGTGGTGAGGTATCTTTATGGGCTCAAACTCTCTAGCAGGGGATCACTTGGTCATTATGTCCTTACTTCGGGCACCGGCAATCGCCCAAACCGGGATGGAGACCGGCATTTAGCACCGCGCCACACCCGAACGTGGGGGATTACAAGGGACGGACAAGGTCGTCACAACCCGACCGCCTACCCCCTCAACCGTGGGATGCGCCACAAAAAGATAGATAACCCCTAGCCTAGACACCACGCCTACACTAGTGATTATTACTCTAGCGTGTTAACAAGGCTTACCCGTCCCCGGGGTCCTTCTACTAGAGCAACGCCCCGAAGGATGACTATCAATCCCGCAAGTCTATAACAGCTAGATAATGTACTTAAGAGTAATAAGCCGAAAGAGGGACACAACCATTCTTACCCAAAATGATTAGAAGGTTGTAGAGGTACAAGCATGGCGGGCACCGACAAGTCCGGTACTCCGGCCACCCGAGAACCGCGATGCACCGGGAGGTACACCGGGACTCCATGGAGAAGAGGCCAAGCCCTCTTCTAGCCTTCCCTCTCTCACTCTCCATTAGAACTAAGAGGAAGAAGAAGAAGAATAGGAGTGGGAGTAGGAGCTTCTTCCTCTCTTCTACATTGTGGCTCTTCCTTGTGTTGTGTATGAATTGGTGTCTTGAAGGAGGGAGAGAGAGGGGGTACTTATACAAGGAGGAGAGGGACCTAAGTGTAAAACCTACACTAAACCGACCTTGGCAAAGCGTCTAGGTACGTTGAACGGCCGACCCACCCCCGCACCGTCCTCCTCAGCATTAAAGTTACCGCCTCGCCAAACCTAGGCCTGAACCGCCTCAGGATGGGTGCGGGCGCACCCTAGGGTGCGGCCGCACCCTTCTGGGCCCGGTTCGGCCCGGGTTTTGGCAGGCCGTCTTGATCTGCTTTGAGAAGTGGTGTGGCGGTGTTGGCTCGCCCATTTCTGCTTATTTGGTCCGTTTTCTCCCTTGGGCTTGTCATCTTCAGGAATACGCTTTCCAGGGAGGCGCCTTTTGGTCGTATTTCCACCTGTATTTATGTATTTTCTACAAAACAATGTTCGGGACACTACAAGTGGAAATATGTGAGTAATAAATGTATATGAGTATGAAAAGGTATAATTTCACTCCCTTTTTGGTAGAATGTTGACGGGAAAAATATGTCGTTAATGACCGTCAACAAACTCCCCCAAGCTTTCCCTTTGCGCGTCCTCGAGCAAAAGATAAGTACTTGGTTGTTGATCGGGAGTTGCTACTATGCCGATTACATCTTACCTCGTGCTGGGGTTATAACAAAAAAGTTCTCTAGAGTTTGAATAAAATGGCACGTTTATTCACCCCTTATTACCTTTCATCTTTTGTGGGGCTTTTGAGCCGTCTCCGATCTTGAGTGGTTGCAGGGAAGGAACGGTTTGACGGGCTCGCTTATCTTTTTATTCTTTCAAGTGACCGTCAATCCGAGGTTTTTGAAATATTTTTGCAAATAAAGAAGTTCCTCGAATGATCACTCGATCTCTCAATGTATGTAAGTGGTTGATCCTCACCAAAGGCTTGATTGCCTTTCTTTTGCCTACCAACTAAAAGGCCTTTTTTTGTGGAGTTTTGGGTAGGTAAAAGATCGGCTTACTTGTATCACGTCATGTTGCCCTCGTCAAAGGCCAAACCACCTGGAGAGACTAGTCATATGCCTTGATCAAGATGTGCAAGTGTGTGGAATATTTTTGTGTTTGGTGGACTCCAAGTATCATGACTCTCTTTGTTTTTGGAGGAAGGAGGTATGGGCTACCTTTATTTCTTTTTCTTTTTTTTTCTCATCATTTTTTTTTTGGCGAAGTACTTGACTTCCTCGCCTTCTTTATTGGGACATTTGTCCATCTTTCTTTTTTTTCTTCTTTTTTTTTCCGCATAGCCCATACTTCTCCTTTTTGCAACAAGAGTTTTTGTGAGAGAGCATGATAAAATGAATGGAGTTTATTTTTGGTGGATGAAAGGGTGCATGTTGTGCTAAACTCTTAGTGTGAGAGTCGGCGTTTATTTCTGGGTGCATGTGAATCTTGATCATGGGCATATGAAAAGAATCTCAACATAGGTTACGGCTTTTTGAAAAAGGCTCACCATGAAAACAAGTAGCATATGACTAAGGTTTTTTCATGAATGATCATTTCATCATGTCATATGGCTCGTAGGATTGTGCATTTCATTGAGGAACTTTGAATTTTGATTTTCGAAAAGAAAACTCGGATATCAAGTCATTCTAAGAATAATGTCATAGCAAGCCTATTTCACCATATCATAACCGGCAACTACTTAGACCGGATAATGCTTGTGCAACCCACATGAATCGGGCTTTTCGTGAAATGTAACTTAGCCACTAAACTCAAACTTTTAGAGAAATTTAAGTTATAAACTAGGCACAGGCAAAACATAAGATAGAGCAACTATTCATCATTTCAACAAGGGACTAAAACTAAACATTTCCATAGCTCATACATATGGAGTGGAATAAATCTCCTCTCTCCTTTTCTTTATTCTCATATCTCATCATTTTTATAAGGAAAGAAAATAATTAAATGGAATGTGAGATATGAGTTACCTTTATTGTGGAGTCCTCCCCAAGCTAGCTTCTGACTTACCTTCGGTTATGAATGTTGCTAGCTTGTGCACGCCGAAATGATTCGTGATTAGTGGCGTGGTTGAAGACTCCACCCCCCCCACAAGCTTGTCTTGTGATGGTATTGGAAGAACGAGACAACCATTCTTGGGGTTTGAAAGGTTTTTTTTAATTTATTATTATTATTATTATTATTATTATTATTATTATATATATATATATATATATATATATATATATATATATATATATATATATATATATATATATATATATATATATATATATTTGGTTCACTGTGCAAGATCTCGATCTCCATTGTCATCTTTAGGACTTACCCTTATGATGTTGATATATTCTGCGGGGTTAGTCCAAAAGAATTGACCAAAATCTACACTAGCGGCTCGGTTCAATAATCGACTCGACTCCATGTCTAATCGATTAAGGTAGACT
The DNA here is from genome assembly GCA_015847255.1 of Hyparrhenia diplandra. Lineage (NCBI taxonomy): Eukaryota > Viridiplantae > Streptophyta > Magnoliopsida > Poales > Poaceae > Hyparrhenia > Hyparrhenia diplandra. Next base: position 46,920 of record JADLZK010004229.1, on the reverse strand, counting down.
TTTTTGACCTAAGCACCATGCTCAATTCAAAAAGTCTATGGACGTATGATCAACATGTATGACCAAAACATCCAAACCAAAACATGCCAATATAGAAAGAGGAAGCATGAAAGAACAATAAGATTCATCCAATAGAGAAAAAAGGTATTGCAAGGCGAACAAAATGATCATAGTTTTTTTTTGGCAAGGTAATGGACAAAGGATGAGAGTGTAGGTTTCACATTACCTTGTTATGGTCCTCCCCAAGCTAGCTCAACGCCCATCGGATCGGGGTTGTACCCCGTGCTTTTTTTTGGATTTTCCTGCATGGTTAGTATACGGTAGATTCACGAGTGGACTTACCATCCTTCGTGATTACCAAATTTCGGAACATAAGCAGGAAGGAGCAAAAAGAGCAGCTTGGTTTTTTTTTTGATAGTCCGGGGTATCTCCCTAAGCAATGCTTTGTTTATGGTCATAAGCTTGACCGCTGGAAAATATCTTGCAGCAGGGTGGTAGTGAAGTTCCCGTTTCACCACTAAGAATTTTAGCATTACGCTCAAGCCGCAAGGTTAGCGTCATCATGCTACTACGAGACTTTGCAACCATTCTCTTAAAAAGGTTTACAAAGAGAACCAAGAGATGGTTGTGATTTTCGTGGAAGCACTCAGCTAGAAGCAAGACAAACTCAAGAAGACCCAAAAGTGAGCATGTAAGAAGTCTCAATTGACAACTTGTTATGCTCAAAAACAGAATTCTGCTTGGTCTCAAGAGTTGTTGCTTCGTGCATGTCCATAGCACATGAGGCTTTATCCTCAAAAGATGTGTCATGAAGGACAAACGTTGAATCTTGCACATTGTTTAAGAACAACATTTTGTTGGCCGAGGGACATGACTTGTGTTTGAGTGAGGGCGACAGGTGTTTCGTTTCACCAAGATGCAGATGCAACTTGGTTGAAGCGAAAAGAGTTATGAACTTCGCCTCCTCGAATGGGTTTTGGTTGGGAAGATGCTTCGCCTTTGGGATGTCCGGGTAAGAGGCGGAAGCAATCTTTCCCAACTTCATCACGCTCCCCTATAGGTTTTTCGTGAAAAAGCTTTTTTCGAGAGGGTAGCCTATGAGAGGATCGAAGTCAAGGATGAGATAAAAATGGAAGTCTAAGCACACCTCGGCTTACGAGGTTCTCGTCATCATCCTTGAATTCAATCGTGAACTCCGAAGGATGAAGCATTCCTTCCTTCGGTGTTCGTGGTTCGAGAGGGATCAACAAATGGTTCGGCGATGGTAAGGGTAAGGGTTCGACTGATGAGGGCTCCTCAAAGCTTGACATGCCCTTGTTGTGGAGGGGGGATAAGTTTGACAACGGGAGAGGCATGCCTCTCTAGGATAAGATCAAGGATTCTCCTATGCTCCGTTGTAGGTTTTCGTGCAAACGACCCTCCGACAGGCATGTCAACGCATAGGGCAGCATCTAAGTCAAGACCCAAAAGAGATGCAAAAGCTCACTATCGGGTAATGACAAGTCTAGGCCAGCATGTATAAACATTACAAACCTGGCCTAGGCTACACCTATGGACTCCTTCTCATCCTATTCGAAATCGAGGGTTGTCCTTGGTAGGGAGTTGATGGGGAATAATACTAGACAAAAATTGTCTTTGAGTTTAACTCAATCCCCATTCAAACTTCCTTTGACAATAGTGTACTATTGTTTTGCTTTCCCTATGAGGGAGAGCGAAAACAACTTCCACATGAGAATTTGAATCATGCCAGGAATGCTGAGGCACGAACATAACTCCTCGAAATCTCATAGGTGGTTACATAGGTTTTCAAAATAGTCACCAAAGAAGGAGTGTGCCCAAACCAAAGTTTTAAAATTAGGGTGGAGTTCATGGCCGGATGAAAATTTTGATTTTGAAATAGATTTTAGCCCTCGTGAACCCCCCTGGAGAAGCAAAAAAGATTTTGAATTTGGAGAAGGCTTCATTTTGAAAAAAATAAAACAAATAACTATTTTGATTCTTTTTTAAATACAACACACGGGTGCTCTAGGCTCAGAGAAAATTACGACAACCTCTCCCCGGCAACGGCGCCAGAAATGCTTGTTGATGTTTATTAACGTATGCGTAAGAATCCGCAAGCGTCACGGAATTGTCGTTATAGCATTTCACCCTAAGTATTCAGGGAATCGTATTTCCACGAGGAACGGTTGTGTGACTACTCTCTGAACAGAATCACCCTAGGATAACTATGGGTGGTGAGGTATCTTTATGGGCTCAAACTCTCTAGCAGGGGATCACTTGGTCATTTATGTCCTTACTTCGGCACCGGCAATCGCCTCAAACCGGGATGGAGACCGGCATTTAGCACTGCGCCACACCCGAACGTGGGGGATTACAAGGGGCGGACAAGGTCTGTCACAACCTGGCCGCCTACCCCCTCAACCGTGGGATGCGCCACAAAAGATAGATAACCCCTAGCCTAGACACCACGTCTACACTAGTGATTATTACTCTAGCGTGTTAACAAGGCTTACCCGCCCCCGGGTCCTTCTACTAGAGCAACGCCCCGAAGGATGACTATCAATCCCGCAAGTCTATAACAGCTAGATAATGTACTTAAGAGTAATAAGCCGAAGAGGGACACAACCATTCTTACCCAAAATGATTAGAAGGTTGTAGAGGTACAAGCGTGGCGGGCACCGACAAGTCCCAGACTCGCCACCCGAGAACCGCGATGCACCGGGAGGTACACGGGGACTCCATGGAGAAGAGGCCAAGCCCTCTTCTAGCCTTCCCTCTCTCACTCTCCATTAGAACTAAGAGGAAGAAGAAGAAGAATAGGAGTGGGAGTAGGAGCTTCTTCCTCTCTTCTACATTGTGGCTCTTCCTTGTGTTGTGTATGAATTGGTGTCTTGAAGGAGGGAGAGAGAGGGGGTACTTATACAAGGAGGAGAGGGACCTAAGTGTAAAACCTACACTAAACCGACCTTGGCAAAGCGTCTAGGTATGTTGAACGGCCGACCCACCCCCACACCGTCCTCCTCGGCATTAAAGTTACCGCCTCGCCAAACCTAGGCCTGAACCGCCTCAGGGATGGGTGCGGGGCGCACCCTAGGGTGCGGGCGCACCCTTTCAGGCCCGTTCGCCTCGGGTTTTGGCAGCCGCCTTGATCTGCTTTGAGAAGTGGTGTGGCGGTGTTGGCTCGCCCATTTCGCTTATTTGGTCCATTTCTCCCTTGGGCTTGTCATCTTCGTGAATACGCTTTCCGGGAGGCGCCTTTTGGTCGTATTTCCACCAGTATTTATGTATTTTCTACAAAACAATGTTCGACACTACAAGTGGAAATATGTGAGTAATAAATGTATATGAGTATGAAAAGGTATAATTTCACTCCCTTTTTTGGTAGAATGTTGACGGGAAAAATATGTCGTTAATGACCGTCAACACCCACGATCATTGCCGTGTTACATGCATGTCACATTTACGAAGGTTGTTACATATTCTAACACCCCCACTCAATCTATACTTGTCTTTTCTACAAGATTTAGATTGTTCTTAAATTCTTCAAACTTCACATATGGCGGTGCCTTAGTAAAGCCATCCGCAATCCGATCTTCAATCGCCACAAACCTCACTTCAAGTTGTTTTCTTTGCAACACGTTCTCGCACAAAGTTAAAGTCAATTTCTATGTGTTTGGCTCGAGCGTGAAACACCGGATTTGCAGCTAGGTATGTAGCACCCAAGTTATCACACCATAGCCTTGGCTTGACCTTCAACTTGACTCCTAATTCACCAAGGAGTGTTCTACCCGGATCATCTCTGCAGTTGTATTTGCCATCGACTTGTACTCGGCGGCGATTGCTAGATCTCGACACGAGGGTGCTTCCCCTCGCACTCCACGAGACTACATTGGCCCCCAAGAATACAACGAAGCCACCGCTGACCTTCTCATCATCCTTACAAAACCACCCCAATCTGCATCCGAAAATCCATCGACAACCGTGAGGCGATTGCTTTCGTATGAGTAGCCCAACATTCTCTGAAAACTTCAAGTATCTGATGATACGTTTAACTGCTGACCAATGCACCATTGTTGGTGAATGAAGATATTTACATACTCTATTAACCGCAAACGCTAAATCTGGTCTTGTGAGAGTGATGTACTGCAAGGCACCTACTACACTTCTATACCTTGTACTATCAACAGGACCAAGGAGATCTCCACCTTCTTGTGTCATCTTCTCAACTCAAGACATAGGAGTCGACATGGGTTTGTAGTTTGACATGCCAACTCGAAAGGTGATATTTCTTCCATACTTCCTCTCGTGTCAATAGCAAATCACCATTTTCCCTTCTTTCTACTTTTATTCCCGTAAAGTAGTGCAAATCTCCAAGATCTTTCAATGCAAAGTCTTCTTTCAACGCCGCAATAGCACCTTTATAGCATCTGGTGTTGAGCTAGTCACAATTATATCGTCAACATAAACCAACATATAAATTTCAACATTGTTCCTTCAGAAATAAAGAGTGAGGTATCTCGACTTAGAGGGAACAAACCCAAGAGAAATATGCTTGGCGCCGAAGCTTCGAGTACCAGGCCCTTGGAGCCTGTTTTAACCCATAGATTGCTTTCTTAAGCTTGCAAACAAATGAGGGATGTTTTGAATCTTCAAACCCGTGAGGTTGCTTCATGTAAACTTCCTCTTCCGAACACCATGAAGAAACACATTCTCGTACATCTAGCCGACGAAGGCACCACCCTCTTGATACAACCGGTGACAACACTAATCTTATCAAGTTGCAATCTTCACCACGGGGCTAAAGGTATCTTCATAGTCAATCCCATAGCGTTGTTTAAATCCTTTTGCTACTAATCTCGCCTTATAACGATCTATTTGACCATCGCCTCTTCGCTTGACCTTGAACACCCATTTGCAATCAATGATGTTCTTGTGTCGAGAAGGCGGTACAAGGACCCATGTGCCATTTTTTCGCAGTGCCTCAAACTCGGTTTTCATTGCATCTTTCCACTCGGGTGACCACAAGGCTTCCTCAACTGTACTTGGTTCTTCACCTGTACACAGATTAGCATATCAGACAGTCCCATCAATGTAAACTTTAGGTTTAACAATACCACTTTGAGACCGAGTATGTGGCCAGAAGGATTCAGGATCGGAAGCTCCAGTCACATGCGATGATGACGCCGCTGGCACACCGGATCCCATTTCAGCCGTAGAAGATCCAAATGGAAAGATCCGGCTGCGCCCCACGCGAAGACAAAGGGGATCCCGGTGGCGATCCTGTCCCCCACGCATCAAGGCCGGAGATGCTGCGACAGCCTCGGACGTGATCCCGCCTGTGGGTGTCGGCGTATCCGCCCTGGGCTCCGAGCCTGGATTTTCTGTCGCCACCGGATCCGTAGTCTCTTCACTATATTTCCTACACATCATCTAAAATTTGCACTTCCTGTGCATCACCTGGGTTAGCAACATTAGGTGCATGACAGCTTAACATCCCCAAGTGCAAAGGAGACCAAAGTTTATCGAAGAAGAAGAGAGATTTCTGCTCTTAGGCGCGCCGGCATTGGAATGGAGCGAGGCAAAAGGAAACACGTCCTCGTCAAACACTACATCTCGTGAGGCATAGATGCGCCCGGTGTTAGGATCTAGGCACTTGAAACCCTTATGAAGAGAGCTATAACCTAAGAAGACACACTAGGTCGACCTATAGGAGAGCTTCTTGGTGTTGTATGGTCTTAGGTTTGGCCAACATGCGCACCCAAAGACCAAGGGATGTGTAGTTGGGTTTTTCTTTCAACAAAGAGTTCAACGGTGTTTTTGTTGTCGAGAACTTTGGTGGGTAGGATATTGATAATGTATGTGGCAATGAGGAAGGCCTGATCCCAGTATTTTAGGGGCATAGAGGCTTGAGCTAGGAGAGATAAACCAACTTCTACAATGTGATGATGTTTTCTCTCGCACGCCCATTTTGCCGATGTGTGTGTGGGCATGACACTCGATGAGATATTCCCAATTGTTGGAAGAACGAATTTAGACGCTCATATTCCCCTCCCCAATCTGCTTTTGCATGTGCACGATTTTCTTATTGAATTTTCGCTCAACAAGATTCTGGAAATTCTTGAAAACATGGAATACTTCAGATTTAAGTTTGAGGAGGTAGATCTAGGTGTACCTACTGAAATCATCAATGAAAGAAACATAGTTGGAGAAGCTACCAACAGAGCCGGGAGCAGGTCCCCACACATCAGAATGGATCAGATCTAGAGGAGCACAACTTTTATTGATCGAACTAGAATAGGGAAATTGATGACTCTTAGCCTTTTGGCAAGAGTCACACACAGACTCCCGATTACTATCAAATGAACAAGGAAGCAAATTGTTCTTAATGACCCTCTCGACAACTGGTAACGATGCATGACCTAGACGATTATGCCACCTCCATGTGGTTGGCCGACCGACACGACAAGCCTGCTTATGGTGTTGTGCTCCTTGGAACCCCAAATAGTAGAGGCCACCCTCACACTTGCCGCGATGGAGAATGTTCCTCGTGGCCCGATCCTTTTTAAGAAAATAGTGAGGGTGAAATTCAACATAGATATCATTATCAGCTGCAAGATGATGGATGGAAACAAGGTTCTTGTTGGCACTAGGGACATGCAAGACATTTTGTAGATGAAGTTTTCTACTTGGGGTATGAAAAACTGCATGACCAATGTTGCTAATTTTCATACCTGAGCCGCTGGCGGTGTGGACCTAATCGGATCCATGATACTTGTCCTTCACGCCGAGCTTCGAAGTTCAGCCGTGATATGGCCGCCGCACCACCGCCGGCATACCGCTTGGTGTCGACCCGTTGGTTGGTGTGCACCGCTCCCGCAGCCTTGACGTTGGGCTGGTAGTCCTCTTCAATCCGATGCCGCCAGACATCGGCCGTGGCCTTTCTTCTGCGGACTTGGCAGATTGGTTTTGCACCGCCCTGCCCTCCGGTCTTGGGAGATGACACAAAGTTGCCGTGAGCCGCGACTGCGGCGCGACCAAAGCCACCGCGTCCCACGACCACCCCGCCCCACGACCACGAGAAGCATCTCAAGACGGAGTCGTAGACGGCAGCTGAGCGCATAAATCCCCCAAGGAGATTGGAGTGGTGCATCCAAGGACAGCCAGACACCAATGGATTATAGTCGAAGTCGAGCCCCGACAGATGAAGGTGACTAGTTCATCATCTAGAACCAGCCTCCTCCTCAGAAGCAGCAAGCTCATCACCGAGAGCCTTGATCTTGGCGTAGTAGGCAGCAGCGGTGAGGTTTCCCTTCTTGCAATTGGTGAGCTGCATGCGAAATTCATCATGCGAGCTTGTGACTGCGCCTGGAACATATCTTCAAGTTGAGCCCAGATGGCTGCAGAGGTGGTCTTGCCCACCACCGTGCCAAGAACTTCCTTGGAGAGGGAATTGTTCAGGTGCGTCAGCAGTTGATGGTCCTCCTTGACCCAGATCTTGTAGTCAGGGTTCGGCACGGTGACCTTCGTCTTGTCGTCCTTGACGAGGTCGATGATCTTGGCAGGGGCAGCGTTGGTTCCATCTAGGGAACCCTCATATTGCGCCGCTCTAATGCCGGCATGACTTGGCGCCTTCCATAGGAGGTAGTTATCACGGGTGAGTTTTTTTCGATATGGCAGGGCCAAACGGTGAGTGGTTGGAGTGGGCGGCAGCGGAGGAGGAAGACGATGTCGCCATTGCTAGATGTTTTGTGGAAGGGTAGCTCTGATTACCATGTAAAGAGATGGCAAACGATGGCTGCCTATCTTGGCTGGCCTCCGTTACATGTTTCCTTATATATAGATTACAATGACTTGATTACAAGGAACCTTGGTTCCCAAGGCACCAGTAGGAGGATCTTAGATGATAACAAACTATCGCAACTAACTATCTCCACCGTGTGCCAATAGATCATGCTAACCCACGATCATTGTCGTGTTACATGTGTGTCACATTTACAAAGGTTGTTACATATTCTAACAGTGGGTTCTTAAAAAGATGAATATAAATGAGAACAAATACATGATCCCACCACATAAGAGTGCGCAATGAGATATGTGTCCATGAATAGTCAACTCTTGGCACCAAGTATTAGTTATTTATTGCACAAGAAACTTTCTATACACGTCCCAGTATTACTATCAGCACAAGAACAGATCCCAAAATTACAACAATAAACATGACATATACAGAAGTCACCAAAGGAAATCTGCTAGGCCTTGAACTTCGCTCTGTCATGCGGAGCATTATAATCGATGTTTGGGCCCACAGGTATAATCCCATATGGATTTATAGGTGAGTGACCTCCATAGTAGCTCTTTCGAATGTGCTCCATGTTAACTGTGCTGCTAATGCCAGAAATTTGGTAGATGTCCTTGGTGTAGTTGAACAGATTTGGATATTCCCTGATAAGCTTCTTATTGCATTTGAAGTAAACAGAGTAAACCTGTAGACAAAAAACAATCATCACTTCTAATGAAAACAAACCAAAAGGAAATATTTATAAATTACACACCGAAAGTTTTAAGTTCAAATAAAAGGGGAAAAAATCTAACTTCACAGAATAGTATGGAGCACCAGGCATTGTTCATCTGCATAGAAAGTGACCCCTTATATTCGGTATGTTTATGTGTCTAACTTTATCTGGTCTGAGAATTGTTAAAGCCTAATCTGCGTAAGGTTTTGCAATTGGCTGACACCAAATAGTCACACTCTGCATCTGAATCATTCAGTGCTCTGAGTCTCGTTGAGAACATCAGACAAATCCTAAACTATTTTGTTTGCTAATCTTGCCTGATGGCTTAAAGCTATGTTATCCCAATCTCGCTGGCTGGCAGGGCCATGAATGCAACCCGGGTTGTTATAAAAAAAATTTATGCTAACGGGTAACATCACAAGAGCTGGGTGAGGTTAATGTAAATGGCTCTACTAGTCATCCCATATTTCTGATATTTGGATATAACTTCTCGTGTCTCGTTAATTGAGAATAAACTACTGAAGACACATTGGGTACACCTACAGACTGAACTCAACAAGATATAATACTGACGGTTTCAACTTTCAACAAAACATCTCTTGCATAATGTGTTACTAACTGGATGAAAATCTATGGAACACATGAAGCTATGACCTCAGAAAGAACACAGTTTTGAATAAATCAAATCTTCAGGAGTATTGCAAGTAATGATGGACAGATTTATAATAGGACAAGTAATGATGAACCCCTGCTTTCCTTTCAAAAAAATAATAGGACAATTCCATGCTCATTAATATAATGCTGTAATAAGGTCAGCGAGTGACATACACGTAAGAACAGCACAACAAGCTATGACTATATAATGCGGTTGTGGAGATCGTGCGGTCGCCGGGAGTGGAGTGGAAGACCGGCCGGGAACTGGGGAATCGTATCGTATGATCGATCAACCGAAAGCGTTGATCATTTGCTGGTCAAACGGTTGCTGCTGCTCCTTTGTCACACTCTCGGCCTAACACTAGCACTTGTTCTTAATGCTCTCTGTCGCTGTCCATGATGTCAGCTCCACTTGGGGTTTCTGGTCTCAGACCAAACTAATCCAAATCCTACCTGGGACTGGGATAGGATACGGTGGTTATTTATCCTTGGAGATTGTTGTGTGAAAGATGAAGCTTGTCCATAGTTATGTTACTTCCATTCGGTTAGTAAAAGATGTGTTTTAGGCGAGAATAATCAAATGGGGAACTAAACATCCGGGTGTGTTTAGTTCCGGGTAGAATGCAAAATGCAAAATGTCAGTAACTTTTAAATGATGAAATGCAAGGGCGTGTTTAGTTCCATCCAAAAATGCCAATTTTTTTTCATTCGGGTGGGTGAGGGTGGCACGGACTTCAAGACACTTTTGGGCTTTTTTTCAAAATCCAAAATAGAGAATGGCCAACTTTTTACCAAAACCCAATTTTTTGGGTGAAATGGAGAACTAATGTCTAAAGCTGCAATTTAGTTGGTATGGTCAGTATGAGTTGTTAAAGGCTTTCAATGTTCTACGGTATAGAACCTTGAAAATTGTTGTTGTTAAGGTACAACTGTTCCAGGTTCGGAAGGTTTCCCAAACTGGCTGGTATGGGCCCCTCTTTTCATTTCCGTGTAAGTGTATGTAGTCCAACTGAGTTAGGTTGTCGAACAATCCTTCAATCGTACCTCTAAAATTGTTTTCACTTAAATCCAAATCAACTAAAAAGGTAAGATTCCCTATTCCCTGTGGAATTTGTCCTAATAAGCTGTTTCCACCCAACCCAAGTGATTGAAGATAAGATATATTAAATATTGTTTGTGGAATTTCATCTGAAAGCCTATTATCACGTAGGTCTATAAACATCACTTGGCCAAGCTCATTAGGAATTCTTCCCTCGAGTTGATTTGAATCTAAACAAAGGAAATCTAGATTTGATAGTCGCCCCTAATTTTGGGGTTATTGAACCCGCTAGCGAGTTTGAAGATAAATATTAAATTTCCAAGCTAGAGCAATTAGTAAGTGTGTCACACTCAGCAAAAGGATTCCCAAACCTAAGCATCGTGGCTAAATATTTATTTATTAAAATAGCTTTATTAGGTATTTTTATTAATTAGATTAGAGAGAAGCATTAAAGACTAATGGGCCCGGCCCGTTAGCACTTGTAAATCCCTCATATAAATATGGGGGCGGACCGTTTGTGCTAATCGAAAAGAATAATTTAGGGTTTTACCCTCGCCTTCTGCTCCCCCCCCGCCCACACCGCACTCCGCCGCCGCCCGCCGCCGCCACCGCCCGGGCCGCCGCCCGCCACACAGGCGCCCTGCGCCGCCGCCACCCCGCACGCCACGCCCTCGTCATCCTCGCTTGACCGGGTCGACGAGTTGTGACAGATTGGTATCGGAGCCGTATTCCTATGGCTTCGTGATTGGAGCAAGCAACTCATGGAGGAGGTTCACGCGCCATCAACAATTTCGTCGCAGCAATGGAGGCCGATGATGTCACAAGAGACAGACCGCCCAGCCCCCGTAGGGGGCCAGGCGGCCCACCGGCCGAAGCCCATGATGAGAGGGGCGCGCCCACCGCTGGGCGCGCCGCCGCCCCCCCTCCCCCTCCCACGCCTCGTCGATTCGAATTAGGATTAGGACTTTTGGTGTGCGTGAGATATTCCAATCTATAAGGAAATCTTCTATTAGAAAAAGAATAAGAGTTTGCTTGTAAAAGGTATTCGAAATATAAGGACACCATTTAAATTGGTTTATGGACGAGACCCAAAGACCACACGGAACTCGAACCAAGTCGAGCTTCATGAGCCCCTCGGTTCGTCGTTGCTCCCTAGCGTAGCTTGATGAGGGTGTCCCAAGTGGCCCGGGTCGCCGATAGACTCCATGGCCGGTGCCAGTCAGTAACACCCCGGTGTTATTTTCACTAAAACCCGACATGTCATCATGATCATTGCAAAGCATGAATGTTTAGCTCACCCCGTGTTGCACTGAACTAAAATAAGTTTATTTTATGCTTGGATGCATTGTCGGGCCGAAAAGACGCGAGAGGAATCGATTCTAAAACTATCCCCCGGTCGGAAACCCTAGCCTTTCAAACCTTAGTTTGTCCCCTTTTATTTATTTCAAAATTTATCAAGAATTTGGGTATGGTTATTAAAGCAAAAAGGTAGATTTTTCAAAGTTGAACAAAGTTGGTATTTTGAGTTTTCAAAGTTTAGTTCAAAATTTTGAAGCAATTTTGAATTTTATCAAAACCCTAATTGCCCCCTTTTCTATATTTCAAAATTTAAGCAAAATTTCAGAAAACTTTCAAAAGTTAGTTTGTAGATCTTGTTGAGAGGAACAAAAGTCATGTACAAAGTTTTTCAAGTTGTTACATGATTTTAAAAGTAATTTTGAATTCAAATTTCAAAATTTTGAACTGCATTTCAAAAGTCATATTTCTAGGCTGAATTTGAAAATGCTTCAATTGTGAAAATTGTAGATCTTGAAAAATTAAGGCAAGTTACTTTTTGGAGATTTTTTAGTTCAGTTCAAAATTTGAGAGTAATTTGGAAAATTCAAAGCTAGGGTTTGAGGTGAACAAGAACCCTACCACTCTCCCTTTGCCACCGCCGGCTGTCAAGGGTCGCGCCGCCGCCCACCGGCGTTCCCTCTGAAGCCGACCACCTGGAGACCTTCGCGACGTCGCTGTCCACCTGTCCGACCCCTCTCCCTATAAATAGGCCACCACCGCGACGTGGTGCCCTTTTCTTCATTTCCGCCGCCGGAATCGCCTCCGCGCCGCCGCCGCACGCCGTCAGCCGTCGCTTTTTTTTTGCTAAACCATCTACTCCAGCAGCTCCGCAACTTCCTAACCTCCCTCCGAACTCGGGCCGCGACCATCTCGCCGCCGGAATCGCCCGCGCCCACCCATCTTCCCCGCCGGCCTGATCCCCGCCACGCTCGACCTCGCCGACGACGTGTGTGCTCCGGTGAGCTTTGGCTTGCTTCTCTCGCGTTTCCCTCCCTCTGAAGATGTATTCGTGAACGACTTCGATGGTTTCACGCTTGAAGCCCCGACGCGTCGGAACGCCGCTGCTCGCCGCCGCCGCCGCCGCAGCAGCGCCGCCGACCCACCTCCGGCTAGCCCCGCCGCCAGCCGAAAGCCCGCCCCAAGCTCACGGTGAGCCCCCTCGTCGCCCTCCGCCTTTTCGCTTTTCTTTTAGCCCAACACCGGGCGCCGAACGCGGCCCGCGCCGCCGCGGCGGCGAGCTGCCGCCGCTGTCGCCGGTGAGCGCTGTGCCCGATGGCACGTGAACAAAGCCGTGCCAAGCACCGAAGCTTTGGGCCGCCCAACACTCGCTCCATCGGGGCGCTTTTGTCATTATTCACTGTAGACCAGCCCATCATGAACAGTATCGGGCCAGAACAGTAATGGGCCATGCACAAGACAGGCCAAATTCAACCCGAAACCCTTTTTCAATTTTAAATTGTTTTATTCAATTTATTTAATTTGAATAGTGTCCGATTTTCTCGAATTTTGTATAAATTAAAATAATAGCTCAAAAATTCTGAAAATTTTTGTGTAGCCTTCCCATGAGTATGACTATCCATGAAAAATTTGAAACTTGAATTTTGAATACTTTTGGCATGATTTAAAAATACAAAATTTAATTGAAAAATGCATCTTCCTTGATTTTTAATAATTATTTTATTTATCCAAAAATCATGAAAATTATTTTGGTACTGTTTTTATGACATGATCTACCTGTACAAAAATTTTGAGCTTGTTTAGAGAAAGTTAAAATATTTATTAATTAATGCTCTATTATTTCATGTGTTGAATAAATTGTTTTATGTCTTATAACCTAGGGTTTTGGGTGAATTTTGGATTGTTTTGTGAACCCTAAACCATGCCTTTATCAAGTGGTCCTTGAGAGCTCCTTAGGTAATGGTGATGATATCTCGTAGAGTAGTTCAACAAGTTGGTTTTGTTGGATTGCAACTTTATCGTGAAGGAAAGTTGTACTCAAGTGTTTATCGCTTTCATGCACTCTCGCAACATGTTTATATACATGGCATCATGTAAAGCATATGTCATTCTTTCGTATAGTGAACGAAGGTGATCGAGATTGTCGATCAAGCTTCCGAAGAGGGTTTTCTTGTTGATCCGACTCGAGTATTGTGATCCATCGCCGAGTCGGGTTATTTCACAATCAAGGCAAGCCCCGTTCATTTAAACGTTCCTTGTGTTTTTACAAAGCTTTATATCACCTTTGCTTTATACACTTGCATTAGGTGATAGGAGTTGTGTGATAACCTAATTGATGCATTATCCATCCTTGATTATTTCGATATCTACCTTGATAGCCCGCTTTTGGTAAAATGCTTAGAAATGCTTAGCTATGCTAATTTAGTTAGACTTTTGAGTCCAAATGTGACAAGTCTCTTAAAATAGCCCGAATGGGCATTTGATGAACAAGGATGTTATATGATGAAACTATACTTTGGGTTATGGTGTTTAATTTGAGACCGGTCGGTAATTTGCATTGAGAATGGAGTCTCAAAGGTAGTATTTCCGCTTGTCGATTAAGGACCGGCGTGTAGGCCCTGTGTAACCGAGACTATGGAACGCACCGCGCCGCGAGGTCTTTTGGCCAATGGCACGCCTGCTGCGGGCGTCGCCCGGATGACAGTCGAAACTAGTACTCGACCACATACTCCGGTAAGCCCGATCTCGGGGTGTCAAATCGGAAACGCATAACCGCGCACCGGGAGTGGAGAGATGGCGGGAGTAGCGTGTATACCGTGGGTTAAAGTCCCGGATGCCCGTGGGTTAGATTCCCAAGGTGTGAGGTGTACTGTGTTTCTCGGGTGGCGTGGACGCCGTTCCGTTTTTGAGTATCCAAGAAAGGGTTGATATATGCAAGCTTAAGTGCTACATATGTCGTGGGAAAGAACTCCCCACCGGGTTAATCGATTTCGAAATCGCCGTGCTTCTCGGATATGGAGACTTCGGTTTCCGACTTATATCGTAGATTAATTATGGAACAAGGAAGAGTTGGAATAAGTGATGAAGTATCTAAGAAGTGTATGCTCTAGTATAAGATCACCTAGAGTAGGTGAGAAACTAAATTGGAATTAAAATATTGAAAGTAAGGATACACTTCTAGTAAGCTTTTCGCAAAAAGAGTCATTGATTCTTGCTAAAAGCCTTACCTTGAATCCTATTAGACCAAAGATTCCCGAGTCTTCTCCTATTTTCTTTAGTCGGGTAAGTCTTGTTGAGTACTCCCGCACTCGGGGGTTTGTTAACCCATGTTGCGTGACCGTAGTCAGTCATGTCTCGCACCGGATCTTGTTGTATGACGATCCATCAAGAAGATAGTGACGATGAGTGAGACTTGAGACTTCGTGGGTAGGGTCCGACAAAGGTATTATATGTAATAATCTTTCGCTACTCATACTTATATTTTGTAAAACTGGTTTTAAATAAATGGTTGTAAAATTATTGTAATATATAAGTCTTCCGCTGTTTTACTCTGATTATGTATGAAAACTGTTGTAATACTGCATTGACCTCGTAACGGATCCTGGTTGGAATAGTTAATAGTGCTTTTTAGATTATAGGTGCACATATGTGACTATTAAAGGTCGTTGAACCGATAATTAGTACATGTGGGCCCCCGTAATTTGAAGGTTCTGTTACACAGCACGCGGTTGCCCAGCGCCCGGCCTCCGCCCGCCTTTGTCGATGTTGGTGTCGATGTTGACGACATTGCCGATGATGTAGCCAAGTCGAGGTAGTTGGCCACCGCTCTAGGGGCGCCTCTAGGGCCTGGGCGTCAAATCGACGCGCGAGGTCGACGCGCCTCGTGCATCATCGCGAGGCTCCTCCCAAGTCGAGCCGCGCCGAGCCGCGCGGAGCCCGCCGACGAAGAGGTGGACACGGTAGCGGGCTCGGGAGGTCCAGCACGCGGCGTAGGCCTCGAAGGCGCCAACGTAGTCGATCAGTCACCCTCTTGCTTAGGCGGTGCTAGATCTCCCTTGGTGTTGTTGTTGATGGGTGGCCTGAAATCGCGCCTCAGATTGTGCGTGAAGATGTCCCACTCAACCAACGCTCTTCTCCCTGGATGCACCGGTTGACCCGCAGCTCGCAACGCCCGGCCGATGGAAAGCAAAGATACGCGCGTGGAACTCGGGTCGATCTCCGGCGAAGCCGGAAGAACATCTCCATCTTGCCGATCCGCAGGTCGGGATCATCGCCGCCGTCGTATCGTCGGTGCCTCCAGCGAATCGCGACCAGTGGAGCATGCGGAGTGGCGGCAGGGGGGGCGCCGCCAATGGCGCCACGCGGCGCCGCCGCGCCTCGGCACCGCAGTGATGGAGTCGAGATGTCGCCCATGGTGATGTCGATGATGGTTGGAGCGTTGACCTGATCGATGTCGCCGTTCTCTTCCTACCGAGGATGGCGAGGTCGGTGTCGCCGTCGATGGCGTCATCGAGGATGGGGGTGGCGCCCATGGTGGCGCTGGGGCGCCCCGCCCCGGCGGCGGCGGGCATGGCCTGGCCGCCCCTCGGGCGCCGACGTGTAGCATAGTGGAAATCGTCACATAGTGGCAATTACCGGCACGCTTTGGTTCACCACTACAGCACAATCATCTTGGTGACCTAATTGATACACGTCAACTGGGCGATTTGGACGCTCAAAGCTTCTTCTCGAAAATTGTGAGGTTACATGGATCGCCTAGATCCATTGTCAGTGACAGAGGGTATTCACAAGCCAGTTCTGGCAGGAGCTTTTCAGATTATCAAATGTGACCCTGACACCTACGTCAGCCTATCATCCTCAAGCAGACGGTCAGGCAGAAGTAGTCAACAAAATCATTACAATGTACCTACGTTGCTTGACCGAGACGTACCAAAAGATTGGGTAAGATGGTTACCTTGGGCAGAATTTTGTTACAATTCATCGTATCATTCATCAACCAAAACAACACCATTTAAATTGGTTTATGGACGAGACCCCCATGCATTAAAGGCTACAATCCGTGAAACAACTCTACTAGCCACCGTCGATGCTACGTTATCTCGGCGTGATACCTTCCTCGAGCAGACAAAGGTTCGTCTACGCTAGCCCAAGATTACTACCGTAAACACTTTGATGCTAAACACACGGAACGCCAATTCAAAGTGGGAGACTATGCTTGGCTCAAAATTATTGTCTAGATCAGCTGCTACTATCTCATCAACATATAAAGGCAAGTTATCTCCAAAATACTTTGGGCCCTTCAGAATCAGTAAAATCATTACCCCCATTACATACGAGTTAGAACTTCCATTGGACAATGCTTTTCATGTCAGTATATTGAAACCACACCGGGGTGAGATTCCATCAGAACCACCGGAACTACCACGCATACATGAAGGTACACCGTCCCCTGAACCCGGAACTAATGTTGAAATCTAGAATCCGTCAAGGGCAGCTGCAGGTCCCGATTAAATGGAGGAACCGGACAACGAAGCAGACGCTTCATGGGAAGATCCGAGCTATTTCATCGGATCTATCCAAATTCCAGCTCGAGGACGAGCCGAATCTCCGGCGGGGAGAGATGTCACACTCAAAGAAAAGGATTTCCAAGCCTAAGCATCGTGGCTGAATATTTATTTATTAAAATAGCTTTATTAGGTATTTTTATTAATTAAATTAGAGAGAAGCATTAAAGACTAATGGGCCGGCCCGTTAGCACTTGTAAACTCCTCATATAAATATGGGGATGCATCGTTTGTGCTAAACAAAAAAGAACAATTTAGGGTTTACCCTCAGCTTCTGCTCCCCAGCCGCCGCCGCCCACATCAAGCACCCGCCGCCCAGCCACCACCCGCCGCGCACCGCCACTTGTAGCGTGTGCCCCCTCGCCACCGCCACCACGCTCGCCACGCCACGTCATCCCTCGTTGACCGGGGTCAGACGAAGTTGTGACAAAGTACATCTGGAATGGTTCAACAAATTGTTCTTGTACAAGTAAATGTACTGAAGTTGTTGCAGGCAGCCAAGGAGAGGTAAAGGACCCAAAAAAATTTTTAGAGAGGTCAAGATAATTAAGGAAAGTAAGGTTGCCAAGGGAAGAGCTGATTTGGCCTGGAAAATTTTGACGGGGATGTTGAGTTCGACTGTAACACCCTAAATTTTGCATCTTTTGAAAATAGAATAAAATGATCTATTTTGAATTTTTTGTGCTCATGAAAAATATAGGAAAGACAATATTTTCACTAAATTAAAATTTATCATAGGAAGTAGAAACATGTTTGAGCATTCATGCTGTAGCATATCGATTTTTGTGTGGTCTGGTTTTGAATAAAGTTGAAAAGGAATTCAAAACCATTTGAAAAGCATTTGCAAATGTGTTCAAAATAAATAAAAAAAAAAAAACAGGCTTCTCAATTCTTTTTCCTCGTCTCACCATTTCGGCTGCTGCCCTCATTGATCCGTAGGCCCAGCTCCCTCAATCTTTTCCCCTTGGCCCGCTCCATATCCATGTTGGGCCGGCCAGGCATTAGCCCAACTAGGCCGAAGGCCGCACACAGGCGCAACAACCTCCTCACCTGGTGTCGCCGACAGGTGGACCCCGCCGTCGTCCCCTTCCTCGAGTCGGACTCGAGTTCGAGCCGGCCTCGACTGTGCGCAGTGGGCCGCACGCAATCCCGCGAAGCCGGGCTCCTTGGCCTGTCGCGCCGCCTCCTTTTCCCTTTTTCCGCAAGCAACCGCTCGCATCGAGCAGCGCCGCCACGAAGCCCTAACCGCCATTGAGCTCGATTTTGCCGCTCCGTGGTTTCGTCTCGACCGTAAGCCCGTTGTCGAGCTCCGCGTTGGCCTCGATGCCTCCAAGCCCGCTTATCTTCGTTTTTGTGCCCCGGTTTGCTAATCCCGACTCGCCGGACTTTTTGCAGAGCGCCGCCGCCGCTGTTCCGAGCTGTACGCCACCCACTCGTCGCTTCCGTTTCCATATTCGACCTTGGTGAGATGCCCGTGAGCTCCTTTTCCATTTGGTGAAGGTCCTGTGTTGAACTATGGACCCTAGATCCGGTTTCGACGACCGCCGGCGAGGTCGAGTCACTCCGACCATGTCCGCCGCCGCGAGGCCTTTCTTCTCCGGTGAGAGCACCACCACATCCACCATGATTTAATCCTGAGCGTCCATCTTGAATCCAATGGCCAGGATTGGCCGATACCCCTTCGGGTGGTAATCTTATAAAAGAGCCCCTGCAATCTATGGTTTATTGCGTCGACGTCCTTAGATCAGTGATAATCCTGAATTTTGATTTATTTTATTTCGAAAAGGATTTTAGTATAATTACAGTTTTGCCATTCTATTCAAAAGCCTTTAACTTTGACATTTTAAATCCGATTTGGACCGTTCAAATTGCGTTAGATTCGTAATTCCATAATCTAGATGTTTATGCCGCTGTTCAGTAGGTTTTCAACTTTTAAATTTCGTGATCATATTTAGTTTATTATTTTATTCCTACCAAACTTGTAAAATTCATATCTTCGCCGTTTTAAGTCCGATTTTGGTGATCTTTATGTCTGTGTGATCGTAGCGACGTGTAGAATAGTTTTATAAGCTTTTTAACTTGTTTCTCCATTGTTGGTGTATTGTTCTTATCGTGGTCATGTACCACGGTCCACGATGTCGACTGGCTAATGTGTGCAACGATGGCCTAACTCAAGGGACAATGACACGAGGGTTTATACTGGTTCGGGGCAAATCGAGCACCCTAGTCCAGTGTGTGCACTATCCGAGCTCAAGGACTCGTACCGGGGTGAGTACAAGCGGGCGAGAGAGAGAGAAGCGAGCTCTCAGGTCTCTGTGGGTGTGTGCGGGAGTGTGTTTTAAGCTAAATTGCTAGAGAACTTGCCCTCTTCCCATGGCCGGGACTCCCCTTTTATAGTCGCAAGGGGGGTGTACAAGAGGCCATCGAGGGAGGGGCCGTCGCAGGAGAAGAAATACAAGTTCGGGGGGGGGTGAAGTAGGAAACGCCGCCGGTTTGTCGGCATGCTTGGGACCGCCCGACGTGCACACGCCGCCGCCGCCCTACACCCAGCCCCGCTTGCTTTGGTCGTGGTAGAGCCAGAGGGGCGGCTCCATACCCGATATCCCGCACGCCCGGCCGCCGAGCTCGGAGCTCGGCGTCGGTTGTGGAGGGAACATCGAGAGCCGCCAAGCCGCCGTCCGTTGCCTAAAACGCCTTGTCGCGACGCGCTGGGCCGCCGTCCGCGGCCGCTCGCAGTGGCGCCGCCGCCATAAATGCGCGTGTACCTCGTGTCGCAGAAAAACGTGTGGGACAGGAGAGCTCGGCGGGAGCTCGGCCGTCGTCGTCGAGGTCATTTTTGCCTGGTAGCGGTTGTCCGCTTGTGTTCGGGCGCGGTGTGGTGTGGCCCGACGGCCCATACCGCGTGCCTCTCCGGGATTTCGTTCCCCGACGATATCTTGCCTTAGGCGCGGCGCCCGACAAGTAGCCGCGGCTTCACCGATCAATCATCATGGCCCGAGCCTCCTGTTGGACGAGAACGCCAACCCGAGAGCACGTTCGAGGCGGAGTGAGCTTCGTCGATCGAGCTTAAGCTCGGGGTTGTACGGCGTTGTGGGACTCGTGCCCGTGGGAGCTCGTTCGAGGCGAGAATGGACGATGGGCCGAGCTCGAGCTCGTGCCCAGAGAGCTCGTTCCGGAGGGAGCTCGTTCGGGACGGAGGGACGCCCGTGGGTCAAGCTCGAGTTCGACCGAGGCGAATAGGGCCTGTCTTGATTGTTCATTTGTGGGTTGGGCCTGTCCTCCGATGGGCTTTTGTTTTGAAATTGGCCTTGTTTATGACAAAATGAATAGTCAGATTCCACAAGAGCCCCGAGCGCATGGGGAGAGAGGTTCTCCTCAGCGCTTATTGACTTTATCCACACTGGGACGAGGCCAGGCTTCCAGGCGGGGTGCGAGCCCCCACCCTCGCGGGTGTAGCCCCCCGAGGCTCCGTGGAGAACAGAAGCTCTCGCGGAGGCTTGAAAATAATTTTGCGTTTATTCGTTTACTCCCGTGCTCGACTCGTTGCGAGGGAGGGATAAGCTCGAGCTCGATTTTGCCCTCGGCGTCGAAATCGAGTGCTTGGCGAACTATTAGCGGATGACTTGAGTGAGGCCCGAGCTCGCCTCCGCGGCGATCTCGTTCGTCTAGTCAGCTCATGGACCGACCTCATGTTCCAAGGGCTTGACCTTTACGATTCTCGATACCTCGTAAGGTGTTCTCGGGGGCTCGACGCCTTCGCGGGAAGATGATCCGAGGTCGGTTCGCTGCCCTTGGCGACTCAAAAGCGCACTTTGGAGGGAGCCCCGAGCTCTTTCGCTGAGCTTCGGAGTGCGGACCGTCGGTGTCGCTCCCCCCACCGTGCTCCTTGCTCGGGTTGTCTCCGGCGCCTTCGTGCTCGCGAGAGCCGGCCTTCAAACCTAGAGCTCCCGTCGATGCGAGCTCGTGGTCGCGAGATATCCGTCGGGAATATGACCATTGGAGACGAAGCTTGGCTAGTTTTTACCTACAGTAAAAAGAGTCGTTGGGGAAGAAATAACCGTTGGGGGTGAAGTTACCGTTACCTTCTTCGAGAAGTAACCGTTGTCGTCCTTATGGCATTCGCCTCGTTGCTTGCCACGTGGAAGACGCGTGGAGGCTTCCGGAGGGGCCGTAGTGTGTGGTGGGCCCTTACCGGGCCGATTGCCTCGACGGATCCGCCCCGAGCTCCCCTATAAATAGGAGGGGCGGAGGGTTGAGCCGGTTTTCCTTTCTTCTTTCTTCCGTCCGCGCCTAAATTCACTATCGCCCTCGCATCCTAGATCCAATCCACCATCTCGCGTTTCCATTCGCCGGTGAGGTAGGGAGGGTCGCCGGAACTCCACCGAGCGTCGTCTCCGGGTGCAGAGGAGAAGCCAAGGGATCGTGGGCGCCGACGAAGGTGACCAAGGAGATGCTCGAGGAGCGTGTGATGTACGGCGGTCTTCCGCCGTTGACCGACGCGTTGGAGTGGATCGTGCCCCCTCCGACGGACGTCGTGCCCCATCCGCCGACGGCTACGTCGTCTCCTTCGCCTCCTTCCACGAGGGTTCGGGCGTCCCCTCCACCGACTTCTTTCGCTCTTCTTTCAGACCGGGGGCGTCGAGCTCCAGCACCTGAATCCGAACGGGATTCTTCACCTCGCCGCCTTTACCACCTTCTGTGAGGGGTGGCTAGGAATCGAGGCGAACTGGGACCTCTTCCGCTTCTTCTTCCACGCCAAGATTCAACATAGCTCCGACGGGTTGAAGGCGCCCGTCCCCGACGGGGTCAAGGGCGTCACCATCCGGCCGCGGCCGGGGTGAAGTCAAAGTTTAAGCCTCTCACCCCCGTCCAATGCCGGGTGGCGCGAGGAGTGGTTCTACCTCAAGAACGACGATGACTACCCGCTGCCGCGCTACACGGGCCGCGTGTTCCCAAAGTCGGACGAGCTGTGGAGGGAGGGTCCTCATGACCACCAGCTGCCGCGGATCTAGGAGGTGGCTAGGAAGGTCGAGCTCCTCGGCGACGCCGGGCTCATAGAGCCCCTCATCATCGCCGGGCGCTAGGACACGGCGTCGTTCCCCCCGAGGCGGAGGGTCCTCCACATCCGGGAGATGACAGGAGAGACGCCCCTTCGAGGGCACGGTGACGGCGCCCCCCTCCGTAAGAACGACGCCGAGTGGTGGGTCCGTAAGGTGACCGAAACCCTTCAAGATTCCGGACGAGCCCAACTCGATCCCGGCCGCTACGCCTTCGCACGGCGACGAGGGCTATGGTGAGCTCGATTTCCTGTTTTTCACTTAGTGCTATGGCTTTCGTGGTCGCCGTTTCCCTTGACCTCGTGGCGTGCAGGTCGGCCGGTGGACCTCCCTCCTTCTCGGCCCACGATGAGGACCGTTCCTGCCCTTGGCGTCGCTCCGAACGCCTCCTAGTGCAGGTGCCGAGTCCTCGGGGGACAGCGCGCAGAGACCGACGAGACGCCGTCCGAGCACCACGGAGCATGAGGAGGCGGCGGCTTGCACCTCGGCCGGGCGAGGAGACGGCGGGGACTTCGCGAGTCAAGGGACGTCGCCGTCTTGGTTGCGCTGTCGGACGCGGCAAAGACCGGCCGTCCGACGCGGTCCCTGGTCGCGGCTACCTAGCTCTTCGTGGGCCGCACGTTGAGGAGGAGGGGGGCCCTAAGCTCGAGGTCGGCGAAAGAAGAGGCGGATGGCCGACGGTAAGTGTTTGAGCTTAACTCTCGTTGTTTATCGATGTCGCGATTCTTTTTCTCATGGTACGGGCTTTGTTCCTTATCTTGATCGGAAGGCCAAGCCACTAGGGCTCCCAAATCCCGCCAAGCGTCCGAGGATGGCGGGAGTAACGAGCTCGGTGACCTCGGCTCTTCCTTCTTCCCCTCCAGCCCCCGGCGACGGGCGTCCCTTCCGACTTCCGGAGGAGGAGGAGGAGGAGGAGGAGAGATGGATCGGCGGGAAGTGCGTCCGGCCTCATCCTCATCCACTGTCCCCGCGGCCGCAGCGCCGGCCACGGTGTCGAAGCTTCGCTTCACGAGGATCGAGGCCTTGGCGCCGGTGACCGCACTCATCGTGCCCGAGCACCCAAGCCGCGAGACGGTGACGGAGCGGACGGTGATCGACCTCGAGTCCCCCAGAGGGATGGAGGTGCGCGACCCTCCCGACCCAAGCTCAGCCCTTTGTCGAGGCCGCGGATCCGGTCGAGGGCGTCTGAGCGTGGAAGTTCCAGAGCCCCGTGTCGACGCCAACACCTCTCCACCGTCGTCCGGACGCATGGTGCGGCGCCGAGCCCGAGGTCGCGCCCGAGCTCGGGGCCGAGGACGACGGCGACGCGCGTCGCCGATGCCGAGGTGGCCCCCGGCGACGCACCACCGACCGGGGCGTCTCCCTCATCGAATACCCCGGGCGGTCCCCCGGACGGGGATTAGGGGCCGCCCAGGGGTCCATCCCCGCCATGGCAGTGGACGGAGGAGCCGGCGCTAAAGATGATGGCGGCCGAGGAGGTGGCGCCGGCGCCCGAGTAAATGGCGCCGGGATTGTCTCCACCGGTCGTTAGGGTAAGGGACACGTTCGCACCTCCGCCTCGATCGCATAGCCGTGGCGCTGACCTCTTCTTTTGCAGGACCTGAGAGCTGCTGTCGTGGGGTACAACCAAGCGGCGGCCGTCGCCTCGAGCTCGAGGGGCTCATGGCGCAGCTCGACATGACCTGGTCTCGGGTGAGCGGAGGCCTCGGCCAAATGTTCACCTCTCACCGCGACATCGGCGAGCGGATGAAGGAGGTCGACGCCCACATCCACGAGACTGAAGAGCGCGTTGCCGCAAGGTCCGCGAGGAGGTTGCCGCCGAGCTACGCCAGGCCGAGGCGGCAGGCGCCCGGCGTCGGCCGAGGAGATCGACCTCGCCACCGCCAGCCAGCCGAGAGGATGCGGGACGAGCTCGCGGGCCTCCGTAAGGCACCGGAGGATAAGGAGCCGGAGCGGTTCGCGCCGAGCGCCGAGCCGCCATGCTCGATCAGGGAGAAGGACACCGTCGTGAGGACGCTACAGCAGCGCGACAGCGAGAGCTCGAGTGTGAGTGTTTCCGCCGCCGAGCCCTTCTTCGTCTTTATTTTCGAGGTTGGGCGCCGATCGACCCAATCAATGGGGTTTTTAGTTTATGATCGGGAGTCCGCCCGAGCTATGGGTTCTGTTCCGAGCTTCGGAGGCGAGGGCTCGGCTCGATGCCGAGAACCAATCGATGTGGGAGACTCAAGAAGATATTTACGGTGCTTTGACGTGTAAGCTGGTAGCTTCTTGCCCATCTCTTCTTCGTATTTTGGGACTCACGATCTGAATTGCTTTTTTCTCTTGCGGCCGAGAAGACGAAGTCGCAAGGGTTAGCCCGCGATCTCGGGGGACAGGAGGGTTCCCTTGCCGCCGCGGAGGCGATGGTGAAGCACGCCCAGCTCGAGCTACGGACCAAAGAGAGTGACACGCAGCCGCGGACGCCGAGCTCGTGGGCCATGACGACCGAAAGGCGAGAAGAAGACGGAGCTCCGCACCAAGGATAATGAGCTTGCCGGCTTCCGTCAAGAAGAAGATAGATCTTTGAGGCCGCCGCTCGGAGTTGAAGCCGAGCAGGCCGACTATGTACTGGATGTCGAGCGATGCGACGCGCGGGCGTTGAGGAGGCGAGAACCCGGCGGTCGTGTGCTTCTTGCCCGCGGCACCGTGACGGAGAACGCCGGCGAGTCGTTCATAAGGCGGTGAGCGTCGCCCTCGCCCACTACCCCGAGATCGACAAGAAGGTGGTGGCCAAGGGCTGGCCTATGGTGGACTCTTTCTGCGAGCTCGACGGGTGGCCGCCGCGCGAGGTCGGGGCCAAGAGGTTGTCGAAGAAACTCTTCGACCTCGCGGTGGATGAGCTCGGGGTCTTCGTGCCTACTGTTGGTGAAGAGGAGGGGACGTCCGACCGAGAGCCGGCCGAGGAGTCACCCGTCCGGGATCCCCCTACACAGGAATAGACATAGGGCGAGGCGAGGCCTCTTTTGTTTGACAAAGTCCCCGAGGTCGAGGCGTAATGTACATATAACTTTTATTCGTATCAAGTTATGGAGAAAAATCGCTTTTCTTTTTCTTTGTCTATGTTTTTAATCGATTGTTCGATTTCGAGCTCATGTTTTCGAATAAACAAGTAGCGGGCCTTCTCACTGGGCGCTGGAGGTCGACAGTACTTTGCTATGCCCCATGGGGGCAAGCTCGGTGTCTTGCAACCGATAGTTCACACAGATTTCAGAGCGGAAGACGAAAGTGAGAGGTCGAGATTGACCAGCGTGACCTAGCCGAACTCGAGTTCGAGGTCGAGGTGTTTTTGCGAAAAAGAGTTCGTGAATCGCGGGTGTGCGCCCGTCCTCTATAGCCCCGAGCAAGGACGGGCCTCGCTGAAGCAGAGGGCGGCCGTTGCTCAACAAACGAAAAAAAGAAAGAGTTCGAATGCTTGCACAAATTTTGCATCAAAGTGTGCTTTTTATTCAAACCTCATGAAACGACTTTTCGTGGTACATCCGAGGATAAAAGCGACGTAGCGTTCGATGTTCCAGGCGTTGGGAGCTCGCGCCCGCCGCGTCCTTGATCTTGTATGAGCCTGGTCGCAAAACTCGGGCGATGGTGAACGGCCCTTCCCAAGGCGCCGAGAGCTTGTGCTTCTCCTTCGTGCTCTCAGACTCATCGTAGGACTTGGTCGCCGATGTTGAAGGCTCGCCCTCGCACGCGTGGGTGGTCGGGTAGCGACGCGATCGATTGCCGGTACTTGGCCGAAAAGCGAGCGCGACCTCATGGGCTTCTTCGAAAGCAGATCCGCAAAGCCTTCGAAGCGAAGCCTGGTTGCCGGGCGCCGCTGTATGCGCGGACTCGCGGGGCGCCGTGACTGAGGTCGGGTCGAGCACGCCTCGGATCCGAAGATGAGGAAGAACGGCGTGGGCCCCGTGGCTCGCTCGGTGTAGTCCCGAGGCTCCATACGACGGCGGGAGCTCGGGCGAGCCATCGCCCCTCCAAACTTCGAGCCGCTTGAAGATGCGTGGCTTCGGTCCCCGCAAAAATCATCCCGCTGGGCCCGCCCGACCGCCCGTTAGTCCTAGGGTGGCCGATCACCGCCCGCTTGTTGACACCTCTTAAGCTCTATTTTTATGTGTCAACTAAACATATAATAAGGTTATAAAAAGAATAAAAACATAGAATAGGTGTTTTACAAACACGCTCCACGAGTTTTAGTGATTTATATCTTTTCGTGGGACTTAACAGTAAATGCCGGAAAACTTAGAGAAAACCCCCAAACACTAAGAAGATTTACCACCGATGAATTTCGATCCGAAAAGTGAACTAAAACATTCTAGAAGACACCAGAAGACACCAGAGAGACCCGACACCCCGGGCCTCCATCGTATTCGGCGGCCGCCACCAGATCGGTCGGCCGCCAAAGGGGCCAGATGTCACCCTCATCTTCCTAGGTCGGTTTCAAACCGACTTTGAGGTTGTATCTACGCCGCTTGTTGAAGCTCGGTTTGATCCAAGGGTCAAAATTCATCGGCCAGACTATATAAGGATGATCCTACCTCCGCCTCGTGCATGAAAATCATTATTCATCATACTCGCCTCCGATCATAGCTAGAGCCATACCTCTCTAATTAGAAGAGCTAAGATCAAGTTGAGAGAGATTAGTAGAAAGTTGAGAGATAGATCAAAGAACTTGATTAGAGTTCTAGATCTGTTCTTGAGAGATAGAAAGTAGAGTTGAGGAGAAGTAAGGAGAAGTACCGGATCCGTCTTGACTCTCTACGCTTCTACCTCTGGGATCAAAGGCTTCATTGCACTTGATCTTGAGACTTCTTTGGTGGATCAACCTTATATTTGAGTAAGTTCACTTGTTTATATTTCTTTCGGTTTATGACTCATTAGAGTACTTTTAATTCTTGTCGCTCTTGAATTGAAGTTGTTTTCCTAGTGCAAACGTGGTGTTTGGACTAGATAACTCATAAATACACCCTACTTGCCGGAGCGTGGTAGATCGTGGTAGTGACTAGTACTATTGATTCCTTTGGATTCCACTTCCCGTAAGATAGGACACGTAGGACATAGTTGCTGGGGGAATAGTGAGTTTCGCCCTTACTTTCCTTTGAGTACGTCCCCATTAAGAAATATCTTCGAGCCTTGCAAGGATATAAACTAGACAACCATAGAATTCTTCTCACCTTTATCCGAACTCCCGCTCCTTCCTATTATCTCGTGGGATTAGTTTTGTCTCATTACCATCACACCATTCTCCCTATGGATTCGATATTTAAAACCCTCTCCCGGGTGAAGTGCTCAACGTTTCGCTCGCTACGCACTATACAAATTTATAAATAATTCTGTAGATAACTTTTACCAACACCACCCACGCTGATGTCGTAGTCGCCGCACCGCCCGAGGAAGATCTGCCCGTGAAGTTGGTCCCGCTTGTCGGTGATGATCGAAGTTCGACGCCGGCGGTGGACGATGCCGAAAGGACTTGACCATCTCCTCGCGACCACGTGCGCGAGATAGGCATGACTTCTATCCACTTGGTGAATTTGTCGATGGCGACGAGAGATGCGTGAAGCCCCCTGGCGACCTCGAATGGACCGACCATGTCGAGTCCCCGCACCGTGAAGGGCCGTGATGGGGACCGCCCTGAGGGCCCGGGCAGGAGGTGCATCTGTCTCGTGAAGAACCGGCACCCCTCGCAATGACGCACGACCTGGTTGACGCCGGCGATGGCCGCCGGCCGCAGAATCCTTGGCGGAAGGCCTTGCCGACCAGCTCGTGGGGCCGCTGTGGTGTCCGCACTCCCGCGCAGGCCTCCTTTGAGCTCGCACCCTCCTCGAAGGTGATGCAGCGCTGAGTACTCCGGACGCGCTCCGCCGTAGAGCTCATGCTCAACGATGACATAGGATTTAGCTCGACGCGCGATGCACCGGGCCTCCTCCTTCTCCGCGGAGCTTGCCGTCCCTTAGCCATCCTAGGATGGGTATCCGCCAGGGGTCTCGGCTTTTGGCCCGGGATGGCGAAGACCTCAGTGACCGACGAGGTCGACCTCCATCGACGAGCTCGAGCTCGGTGAGGTCCCGACCTTATCGGGAACGGTACAAAAGGTGTCCCGGCCGGATCCGCGTGAGCCCGAGCCCTTCCCCTCGAGTCGGATTGAGGGGATGTACCGGGTCATGAGCGAACACACCAGGGGGACTTGCTTCCGATCGAGGCGAGCTTGGCGAGACGCCGGCGTCGCCGTTATCGGGCGGCGGACGTGCTTGAACCGAGGCCGCCGGCGTTCCTCGAGCTCGCGCACCTTCACGGAGCACGTGATCATCCTCGAGCTAACGCAGCCGCCTCCTTCGTGGCCCGGTCGGCGACGAGCTTGAGTCTCCTCGACCTCGAAGTCGCTGATGTCGAGCTCGGTGGCGATGCGGAGTCCGTTTACTAGGGCCTCGTGACCGGCACATTATTTGATGCGGTGAAGTGGAGGCGAATCGAAAATTTATGCGCACGCTGCGCCGGGCGAGACGAAGACCAGCCCAGCCCCCGCGCCGTAACCTCTTCACGGAGCTGTCGGGCAGAGGGTCCAATACTCGCTGCCGTCCAGCCTTGGGCGGCAACCGCGTCTCGGTCCACTCGGGCACGGCCTGGGAGCACCGGGACTTGATGGCGTCCTGGGAGCGCACGAGATGTCCGGGCCGGCCATGAGCTCGATGCCCCACTTGGCGATGCGCCCCGTAGCCTCGGGCTGCGGATGATCTCGCCGAGTGGGGAACTTAGAGACGACGGTGATTGGGTGCGCGTCGGCAGTGGCGTAGCTTATGGCGGGCGGTGATCGCAAGGCATAGGCGAGCTTCGAGCCGCGGGTACCGTCTTGGTGTCGGAGAGGACCTCGCCGATGAAGTAGACCGGACGTTGTACGCTGGCGCATGCCCCTCCTCCTCACGCTCCACCACGAGCACCGTGCCGACGACCTGGGAGGTGGCCGAGATGTAGAGTAACATCGCTCATCCCCGCTTACGGCGTTAGTATCGGGCGGTTGGTCGAGCCTTCAGAGAGTCGAGAGCCGCCTGTGCCTCGTTGGTCCGTGCAAAGCGCTCCGACTTTTTAAGAGTTTGTAGAGTGGAGGCTACGCCGCCGAGCCGAGCTATGAACCGGCTGAGCATAGCGAGGCATCCCGTGAGCCGCCGACGCCCTTGATGTTTTTGATCGGGCCCATATTTCGATGGCCTCGATTTTTCGGGTTAGCCTCAATGCCGCGCTTAGGGACACTATGAAGCCAAGGAGCTTCCCCTCGAGGGACCCCAAAGAAGCATTTCTTGAGCTTCACCCCGAACTCGCTGAGCTTGCCAAGACTTGCTCGAGGTCGGGGATGAGCTCTCCCGGCGCTTTCGCCTTGACTACGATGTCATCGACGATGCTTCAACGCTTTTCGAGAAGCTCTTTGAAGACTTTTTGCATGCACCTCCGGAAGGTGGCGCCCACGCTTTTAGCCCGAATGGCATCATCACGCAGCGTAACGCCGAAGGGGGTGATGAAGGAGGTTGCGAGCTGATCGAGCTCGCTCATCGTGATCCGTGGTAGCCGGAGTAAGCGCCGAGAAAACAGAGTGTCTCGCACCGGAGGTGGAGTCAACGATTTGGTCGATGCGCGCTGCAAAGGAAACGGATCCTTTGGGCATGCCTTGTTGAGACTCGTATAATCAACACACATTCTCCATTTCCCATTCTTCTTCCTAACTAGTACAGGGGTTGGCTATCCACTGGATGATACACCTCCTTAACAAAGCCCGCCGCTAAGAGCTTATCTATTTCCTCGGCGATTGCCTGCCGCCTCGCCGTCGTCGGCGCCGTAGTCGCCGGCTTCACCGCCGAGAGCCGGGCTTGATGTTTAAGGAGTGCTTCGGCGACTTCCCCAGCCTGCCGGGCATGTCCGAGGGTTTCCACGCGAACACGCCGAGGTTCGCGCGAGGAAGTCGACGAGCTCGCTTCCTATTTAGGAGTGAGCTCGCACCGACTCGAACGGTGCACCCTTCCTTCCTTGTCCACTGCCACCGCCTTGGCGCCCCTCGTCCGGCCTCGAAGGAACCTGCCGCCTCTAGAGCTCGACAGATGAGCTCGCGCCTTGCCGGACGTGCTCGATGCCTTCTTGAGCTCGTTGGAGTCCTCCGCCTGACCCACGCGAGCATCTTGGGGATGAGCCTCGAACTCGATGAGGGCGTCGGCGCACGCACGCCTCCTTGTCGCAGCTGAAGGCGCGCTCGGAGGTGGAGTTGATGGTGATCGCGCCCTTGGGCCCGGGATCTTGAGCTTGAGGTACGTGTAGTTGGGCACAGCCATGAACTTCGCGTAACACGGCCGGGCCCGACAGTGCATGGTACGCGCTCTTGTAAGGGAGCATTCGGGTGAGCACCTCCTTTGCGGAAGTTGCTTTGGGTCACCGGTGGTGACGGGAGGTCGATCCGCCCGAGCGAACGCCGGCTTCCTCGGCACCACCCCATGAATGGGGTCCGCCGAAGGCCGGAGGAGAGCTCGCGATGCCGAGAGCCTCCATGGTGTTGATGTAGAGGAGGTTGAGGCCGCCCGCCATCCATCAGCACCTTGCCCAAAGCGTTTGCGCCGACGATGGGGTCGACGACGAGCGGGAACCGCCCGGGTGAGGGATGCACGGGTGATCCTTCCCGTCGAAGGTGATCGGTGCCTCGACCACTTGAGGTAGGAGGGCGTCGCAGCTCGATGAAGAGGACCTCGCGCTGCAGGAGCTTCGGGCGGCGCTTGACTCGACGCCGTGGCCCGCCAAAGACGACGCTGACCGCGCCGCCCTCGAAGAAGACGCCCTTGTCGCCCGCCCGCTCATCGTACTCGTCCCTCATTCCGCTCGTTGCGCGCCGTCATCCCGCCTCGTGCCGGGTCATGAACTTCCGCAGAAGGTTGCAGTCCTTGAGCTTGTGCTTGACGGGACCCTCGTGATTGGGGCAGGGAGCTCGAGCTTCTTCTCGGCGTAGTCCTGGGAGCGTTCGGCTTCGCGCATTAGCGCCCTCGGCTTCTTGTCAGCCACCGCCACGAGGTTATCCCGTTGCGGCGGCGCTTGTTCTGTTCTTCTTTTTTGGTGCGACGTCGATCCCTCGACGCCCTCGTCGGGCGGTCTTTCCTTGCCCTTGCCGGTGGTGCCGTGGAGGACGGCAGAGATGGCTTCCCGCCCGGCGTGGTTCGTGGGCGAGGTCGAGCTCCTTCACCGTCTTGGGCTTGCGGATGCCCGGCCGTGGATGAGCCGCCTCGTAGGTCATGCCGAAGGTGAAGGCGGTGATGATCTCGGGGCGCCGGTGGCGCCGGAGAGCTCAAGCAGAGCTTGGAGAAGCGCCGGATGTAGTCGCAGGCTCATTCTTCCGCCGCTTGCAGCCGCGGAGGTCCCACGTGGTTGCCGGGGCGAGAGGTTCCCCGGAAGTTGCCGACGAAGATGTCACGGAGATTGTGCCACCGTTGATGAGACCTCGCAGCAAATGCTCGAGCCATGACCGAGCGGTGTCAACAGGCACAGGGGGAGGTTGCGATGATGAAGAGCTCGCCGGCGGCCTCCTCCCGCTTCACATGCGAGGCGGTAATCCTCCAGCCCATACGCCGGGGTCCGCCTCCCCGCTGTACTTCTGGACGGAGGTTGGAGCGCTGAAGCGCTTTGGGAACGGCGGCCGTGGACTTCTACCGTGAAGACCCGTGGTCGCCTCCCCGTCCGAGGGGCTCCCCGCCGAGCCTCGTGGAGAACGCGTTGGTCGCCTCCTACTTCCGGCCGGGCTTCGCCGCGTCCTCCCGTCGCCGAGCGGCCGCCTCCTCTTGCCGTAGGAGCGCTGGGCGGTCGCCGCCGCCGCCGGGCCGCCGCGGGCGGTCCCCGGCGCTTTGGCGGCCGGTTGCTTCTCCGAAGCACCGACGCCGACGGCGCCGAGGGTGTCCCGTGCGTCGCGGGGTTCTCACCGACCCGGACCGGGCATGGACTCGCTGGGAGTCGTCCCGATCCGGGCTCCGGGTTGGAGGAGGCCTCGTGCTCCTCCCCGGAGCCGGCGGTGCGACGCCAAGCTCTCCATCTGTTGCTCCGCGGCCTTCTCGATGAGGGACCGCAGCCGCCGGTGTACTCGCCTGGCCCCGGCGCCCTGGGCTCGGGAGGTCATGTAGGAGCATGGAGGCGACGTTGAGGTTCCGGGTCGCCCGCCAAAGACCGCGGGAGGTCGTCGCCTCCTCGATGCGGCGTCGCCGCATCCCTCCCCGCGAGCTCGAGCTCGGTATCGGCCTCCCCTCCTCAAGCGGAGTGCCTCGCGCCCCAGGCGATTTCGCGCTCGCTCCCCTCGAGCTCCTCAAGACGCCGTGGACCAGCTTTGGTGGTGCGCCGTTCAGGGAGCCGTCGAGCCTTGCCCCGAAAGCGCAGGGGTGTGCCGAGTGGACTCCTCCTCGCTGCGCACGCTGTGCACCGCACCGTCGGGGGTTTGGCACATGTAGCACTCGTGAGCTGGGTCGGCCCCCCGCGAGGCCTGCTACCGAGCACGGCCCGAGGCCCGACGGCCGAGCTCGTTGCTCGAGGCGTCGGTAGGAAGAGCTGTCCCCGGGGTACATCTCGGTGTAGGTGGCGAGGAACTCGGTGGTGGAGAGTGGCTCCCGCCTACGAGCCGCAGGGACGACGCTGGCGATGGAGAAGGTGACGCCGCTGAAGAGCTCCCGAAGTCGGCTCGTCAGGCCCGGGATGCGGAAGTAGATCCGCGATGCCGGTGAAGAAACGGCCGGCCGCCGCGCCGACAGGGCCTCAGCCGGACCGTAAGTCGAATCCCGCCGGAGCGAGTCAGCACGGAGTTGGCGGCGCCGCGACGAGACGAGGTGTCATCTCGTCCCCGCACCGGTCGGGAAAGGTGATCCCGGCGAGGGAGCCCGCGAGCCGGTGCCGGTGAAGTCCAGGGTCCCGGCGCATCGGGTGCCGGACGCCGAGAGGGTGGTGAAGGGACCATCGGCGGTGATCGTCACACTAGCGCCAGCCCCTACCGGGCGCGCCAACCGCCGTGGTCGTGGTACCACGCCACGAATCGACCGCTAATGTGTGCAACGATGGCCTAACTCAAGGGACAATGACACGAGGGTTTATACCGGTTCGGGGCAAATCGACCACCCTAGTCCAAGTGTGTGCACTATCCGAGCTCAAGGACTCGTGACCGGGTGAGTACAAGTGGGCGAGAGAGAGAAGCGAGCTCCTCGTGTCTCTCGGGTGTGTGCGGGAGTGTGTTTTAAGCTAAATTGCTAGAGAACTTGCCCTCTTCCCATGGCCGGGACTCCCCTTTTATAGTCGCAAGGGGGTGTACAAGAGGCCATCGAGGGAGGGGCTTCAGAGGAGAAGAAATACAAGTTCAGGGGGTGAAGTACAAAATGTCGCCGGTTTGCCGGGCATGCCGGACCGCCCGACGCGGCGCACGACGCCGCCGCCCCCTACACGGTAGCCTCGCTTGCCGGTCGTGGTAGAGCCGTAGGGGCGGCTCCATATTTCGGATATCCCGACCGTACGCCCCGCCGAGCTCGAGCTCGGCGGTCGGTTGTGGAGGGAACATCGAGCTCGCCGCGCCACCGCCGCTGCCTCAAACGCCTTGTCGCACGCTAGGCATGCGCCGCTGTCCGCGGTCGCTTGCGGCGCGCCGCCCGGCCCATAAATGCGTGTACCTCATGTCACAGAAAAATGTGGGACAGGAGAGCTCGGGCGTGGGGAGCCTCTACCGCCGCCGCCGAGGTCATTTTTGCCTAGTAGCGGTTGTCTGCTGTGTTCGGCGCGCTGTGTGGCGTGGCCCGACGGCCCATACCGCTGCGTGCCTCTAGGGATTTCGCCCCGACGATATCTTGCCTTTAGGCCGCGGCGCCCGACAAGTAGCCGCGGCTTCACCGATCAATCATCGTGGCCCGAGCCTCCCGTTGGACGAGAACTGCCAACCCGAGCTCGCTCGAGGCGGAGTGAGCTTCGCCGATCGAGCTTAAGCTCGGGGCCAACGGCGTTGGGGGACTCGTGCCCGTGGGAGCTCGCTCGAGGTGGAGAATGGACGATGGGCCGAGCTCGAGCTCGCGGCCCGAGAGCTCGCCCGGAGGGAGCCTGTTCGACGGAGGGACGCCCCGGTGGGTCAAGCTCTCGAGTTCGACCGAGGCGAACCGTGGCCTGTCTTGATTGTTCGTTCGTGGGTTGGGCCCGTCCCTCGATGGGCTTTTTGTTTCGAAATTGGCCTTGTTTATGACAAATAGAATATCTCGTATTCCACAGTTCTAATTGTAGCTTTATTTGTTATGCATGATTGGATCCATATGTTTGTGTGTTGTTGCCGATTGGAGTCAAGTAGACGGTGAGCTTTTCGTTGGAGTCCGGAAGAAGTTGACAAACAAGGAGTGCATTGAAGACTTTGGAAGTGAAGAAAGGATCTATTCTTAAGGCAAGTATAGCTTGGGAATTTCCTTGTTGTCCTATTCACCTTAATTAACAATTTCATATGCATGTGTCCACCTTGGCAACCTTAGAGATTATAACTAGTGGTTGATATCTTGATACCTTTGACTCCTATGGGTTTATGCATTTGGGAAGTAATATGCTAGCGCCAACAAACACCCATTATGAATATTGTTTTATGGATTAAATCATGATATATGGAGTTGTTGATATTGTTGCTATAGGGCTTAAAGAGCTTGTGTTTATTTCTCGATGCTCTTAGCTCTCCATAAGGACTTATTCATTTGTGATCATCCGGGATATACAAGACAACTATGGGAGCTATGTGTGGCTCGACTTTAGTCGTTCAAGGGCTTTGTCTATCTTCGTTGGTAGTTTGCCAGAATTGCGAGAAACGGGTCGTAGCTCGTTGGTCGCTAATATTTTTAGACAAACCTTTGAAAGGCTTTATATGGTTTTCATTGGCCCCGAAACCATAACCCGTAGTGAAAGTGTACACCTCTCACAAGCAGTATAAACCCGTTATAACAGCCATGATTGGGAGAAACGGGGTCGTAGCTCTGTTGGCTGCTAATATTTTTAGACAAACCTTTGAAAGGCTTTATATGGTTTTCATTGGCCCTGGAAACCATAACCCGTAGTGAAAGTGTACACCTCTGCGCAGAGTATAAACCGTTATAACAGCCGTGTTCGCGGTCATGAACGGCCTTGGAGACATCTATGAAATAGAGATGATGTTGAGATATGGATTCAAGATGATGATGGACAGTGATGAGAACGTTATAATTATGACGATTATATGGGTTATTGGGAAATCTTGATGCTTAAGCTTAAAATTTGACTTATATTAAAAGCTAAATGCGCTTTAACCAAAGGTGTCTAACCTTTTGAGCCTCATGAATCCCAAGTTATATTTGCGGAGTTCGACATGGACTCACTCTTGCTATTCCCCCACACCTCAGAAGAAGTTAGGCTTGTGATCAACCAAATCGGTCCGGTCCCTCGTAGAGTCTACACGAGTCTACACTAGAAGATCGGAGTGTCTTCCTCGCTTTCTCGCTAGCTGAGGTTATATTCTTTTATATTATGTTCGTTATATTTCAAGCATTGTGAATTGATACTACCATTTATTTGTAACTCTATATGAAATTTGACTTTCAGGGCTCACATATGGTGTACATTCGGTTTGTCCTTAAAACCGGTGTTACATCGATAACACGGTATGGTGACCTAAAGGTGCACATGACACAGTAGTTAGGTTTGCGTTGTTGTCTGATGGTCTCGCCTCCAGGCTGTTGTTGTACGTTTTATCTAATCCTCTTAATGAAATACGGGTGAATGGCCCGCTCTCGAAAAAAAAAAAAAGGTGCACATGACACCATTCCACTTGCAGAAGTGGGAGCTCGTGTTCCAGTTGCTCAAGGCTCCATGTGGATCGCTCGTGACACCCTGCTTGAAATGGAGCAGCGAAGATCTTGGCTGCTCTCATGAACTCTC
This sequence comes from Hyparrhenia diplandra, assembly GCA_015847255.1. Taxonomy (NCBI): domain Eukaryota; kingdom Viridiplantae; phylum Streptophyta; class Magnoliopsida; order Poales; family Poaceae; genus Hyparrhenia; species Hyparrhenia diplandra. The sequence continues at coordinate 10,847 of JADLZK010004229.1, read as the reverse complement.
CAGCAATGGATGTTGGCAATTCCTCCATAACACAAGAGCAGAAAGGACAACAGTATATGTATATGCATGTCCACTTTCACGCAGGATTGTACACCTGTCATCTGCAAGAAGCACAGATGCATTAAACATGGCAGGATGTTCACTGGACGAGAGAGTTGCAGACAGGAGAAAAACTAGAAGAGATGTCATGTAGATCGGTATGACGATGCATGTGTCCCTGTTAGTGTGGCTGACAAGCTTGCTGTTTTTTTCCTTGCTTCGAACAGGACCTCCGGAGAGGTATTAGTCGATTTAGGATTTATACCCACATAAATTCACTTTCTTTCTTTCTTTTTGGTCAAGGGGTTCACGACGCAATGGCAAAGGTCATTGGTTGGGGGGCTCCCACCCAGGGTTCAAATCCTGGGTGCGACACGTTATCCTGGATTTATTCCAGGATTTTCCGGCGCTATACATTAAGTGGTAGGCGACGTCCCGTCGACAGCGAGGCGCCTGTGGTGACTTTCGTGTGAACTTCAAGATTTGCCGGCTTAGTCCTTCGGAGGTGCTCATAGGGGTGAGTGTGCGTGCGTGTTGAGCGTCTGCGTTGCTCTTTGCGGTAATCTCAAAAAAAAAAATCACTTTCTTTGGTGCTTATCGGTCTACTCTTTGACAGACCATCCGCTCTACTTTTTGTGTTCTACACTGCACTAATGTTTTGTTTGCATAGAAACCGAGCTTCTCCTAATGCCTGAAAGAAAAGACTTGGATCAACACGTGACAACTGACATACTAGAATATCATCAGTCAGTTGTTGTATTTTGAGCTTGAGGACAATGAGGGATTTAGCCTTGCTTTACATGTATGCATGTGTGTAGCTAGCTTATCATTTTTGTTGGTCCAAATGAAAGAAGAAAACAAAGGTGTATTGGTTATTGGCTTATCAACTGCCATTCTTCCAAGCATATCATGCCAAACATGTGAAAACAAATATTTTCTTATCAAGTTTAGATCTTGTTGATTAGCAAACAAATATATTTGATTTGTCCCGTAAGCGTTAGCACAGGCATTATACTAGTGTAGAGTAGGGATCTCATACCCTGCCTTGGATGATGGTGTGAGAATTGAGTTTGTTTGGATGCTGTGATGGGGAGGCTGGTTGAGGCCACATATAAGGAGTTTAAGAACAGTCCTCATATTTGCATTCTACCTAATCTTGAGTTTAAGACCAAAGACTTCAAGTCCGTCAAATTTGTTGTGCGGTTCTGCCGGATGATGGTGAGAGTATTGACAGGTGAAGTGTACTCCATCCGTCACTAAATAAGTGTCGCCGTTGGTGTGCGTGCCATAAGTTTGACTTCGGTTTGTAGAAAATACGTGCAACATTTGTGTCTCCAAATATTTTTGTTAAAAACTAGATTCAAATATCTTTTCAATGACACTAATTATGTATCATAGGTATTAATAATTTTAATATAAAATTAGTCAAAGTTGTTCTCGAAAGTGCAAACGACACTTATTTAGGAGCTTGGGAGTAAGTGATAAGGCGAGTCCGTCAAACTTGCCATTTTGACACGGCGTCCATTCAGTCGGGTGGTGGAGGGACTGGCCTTAATTTGACACTTGACAGTGACACACAGGCACGCAAATACGGGAGTACAGTATATCCCATTTCTAGTCCATGCATGCATATACAGTATAATATACTAGCAGAAGAATAAACTACAGAAAGTAGCAGATGCCTACAAATCGCAGGCTACACAGCAAAGCAAAATGTTGAACCCAACTCAAGACTGCTTCAAGCTTGCGCTCCTCTCCACCACAGTTTGTACCACAATCTACCTCTCCACATTCATTTCGAGTTTATTGAACAAACATATTCATTCTGGATTCATGGTTTAAAAAGTTTAGTTACACTTACCCATCTCGAGTATATTATCCAGGGAGTTGGATTGGTACTCCCAAATAAACTTAAGTCGTTCATTTAGTTAGATTGGATGGTCAAAATCATCTATTACTTTGTTTTTGAAATTATACAAGTAAAGATGCAGATGCTCAACAAATACGCACACTCACCCCTATAAATACACGTATCCAAACTCTAACCCTATGAGCACCTCTCTGAAATATTGTACCAGCACATCTCGAAATTGACGAAGTTTACCACAGGCACATCGCTGTGAAATCAATGGATTTTATTCATCCTCTCAAAGATGGGCTGCGAAGAATAAATTGTGCTTTGGTGAGTTCTCACAGTGAACTCGATGGCACGGTCGAGGCCCTTGAGCAGTTGAGCTTGAGCAAAGTAGGCAGGGCAGCGGCACGCCCAGGGGCAGGAGTAGGAGACGTAGAGGTAGTGGTAGTACCTCCCCGGTACGGCTGCGAACCGGGCGGAGCTATCCCTGCCTCCATGGACACGAAGCTCCGGAAGGCAGACGGCGACGGGTTGAAAGCCCCGGAGTCGATCACTTCGTCGTGCGCCGACCGCACCATTTTGACGAGACTGTGGCGACAGCAGTGGACGACTGGAAGTGGAGGACCGGCCATGGACATGGACTGCAGGAGTCGCATGATCTACCTGCTGCCTTTGTCACTCTGCTGGTCATACGAACGTGTTGCTGCGTGCTCCTTTTCTTTGCTCCACCTAGCACTAGCACTAGCACTTGTCCACTCCACTTGGGTTTCTGGTTTCAGACCAAACTCACTGACTGATTGTAGGTTTGAATCATACCTGCTGTGTTATGGTGGGCAATGTCTATCGGAGGAGAAGTCAGCAAGGTGGCTAGGCCAAGCCGTGCAGGGCAGGCTCAGGCCGAGGTCACCAGGGGAGCCGGTCCAGGCATCCCTCCTTATCCAGTCAGGAGTCTACATTGAGTTGGTTTAGATTGAGTCTGTTAGAAGTTTGGTTGAGATTGAGTTTGTTATATGCAGTCGGTTGAGGTTAGGAGTATAAGAGTCGAACTCTTTTTGATTAATGAAGGACAGCCCAGGATTGAGATCATATCTCCCTAAGGGCGCCTGGCATAGCTCCTATTTCCCATCTCGCTATTTTCATTGTCCATCACGGCGCCTCCCGTCGCCGTAGCCTTCCTGACCGCGCGCCCCGTCTCTCCTCCCTACTTCCCTACGCAGCAAAAGCCCGGCCCTACCAATCTGGTACCGGAGCCGATGTCGGACCCCCCGCCTTCATTGTCTGCACCACCCGCGCCATCGCTGCCGCTCCCGCCACGCCTTCCCTGCGCTCGCCACCACGCCCGCCGCTCCCGCTCACCAATCAGCCCACCCCATCCTTGCCGCCCAACTCTGCGGCATCTTCACCGCAAGCTCTCTCCCCGCCGCCACTGCCGTCTCCGACGCACCATCCACGCCCATCCCACCCTCCTCAACGACGCCCGGCCTCCCTCGTCACAGTCATGCAGGGGCATGCAGCTACAGATGGGCGAGGTGCTCTCCTGTGCTCATGGCGGTTGAAAGTCGCCCCTGGCACCGCCACTACCGCTGCCGCCAGCTCAGCTCCGCCTGCCCTCCGGCATGCCGCGCTACGGGCGCCCGCCACCACAGCCCCACCCCTCCGGTCGTCATCTCCGAGATCCCGCGTCGCCGCCGCCCCCATGCCGCAGCCGCGGGCAGCAGCTCGACGCCACCGGCAGCGTCGCGTCCGGCCTCTTCGGGACAGCCCCAGGGCGTGGCCCGCGATCACGAGATCGCGTTCCCGCACTTACGTCGCCGCCAAGGCCCACAGGTGTCCCGATTTTGGGCTACGCTCCTCAAGCACCTGGGGCTCCAGCCCTCCCGGCGGTGGCCATGTCGCGCCTCGGGATCCCCTCCACAGAACCACCATCGAGGAGCCTCCACGTGGTGAGGGCGTGGGAGTACCCCCGCTTCCACAAACCGTCCCTTCCCCACCTATGATGGCAAGGAAGATCCATTGGGGTGGTCGAACAGTGTGAGACTTTCTTCCGCGCGCACCCGTGAAGCCGACAAAGTCTGGCTTGCCTCTTCCACATGACCGGACAGCCCAGCAGTGGTACTACGTCCCATGAGCGCAGCCGCGCGCACCGTCGTGGCTGGAGTTCCGCTTGAAGTTGCCACTACCCGTTCGGGCCGGCACTCTCCACCAACCACCTCGATCCCATGGGGCTGCCATTCTCATCCACAAGGAAGCCTATCCGAGGCGTTCCAGCGCCGCCTCGCGCACACGGGTCATCTCTACCTCCCCAGCCAGCACGGCTTTCACCGGGCGGTCTTCCCGAGCACATCGTGGTGGACGTTGAACCCGCACGAGCCACAGGACTTCCAAAATGCCGCCTGCGCTTGGCTCGAGCTTATGAGCGCCGGCTCGGGCTTTGGCGCCCGGCTCCGCACCGCTCGGCGCGCCCGCCGCGCCGACCGCCCGGTTTGCCACCGTGCCGGGCAGCCCCCCGGTGCCCGTGTACGCCCAAGGCCGTGCCGGACGGCCGCTCAAGCACTTCCACGCCGGCAGATGGCGTAATCGGAGGAAGCATGGTCTCGTTACAATTGTGATGAGGTGTACGTGCGGGCCACAATTGTGCCCGATTGTTCTATCTCTCAAGCCTCGGACTACATTGTGGAGGAGCCGGATTCCGAGGACGAGGACGATGTTTCAGCATTCTGGGTGCGGGCCGACAAACCACGATCTCCCCCGCAGCCCATCGCCGGGGTTCGCACGCCCCGATTCCATGCGGGTTTATGTGCAGCTCGGGGGGGCAGCAGCCGTGGCTCATGGACACAGGATCCACCCACAACTTTGTGCACGGGACGTCGCCGCGACCGGGCCGGGCCTCCCTTGCAGCCATGCCGGGAGCAGTGTCATTGTGGCCAATGGAGACCGCGTGGCGTGCAATCGATTCGCTGCGACATTGGCATCGATTGCGTATTTGAAGTCCTTCGCAAGACGATTGCTATACTTTGCGTAACACATGGTTGATTTAGGTCACATGTGTTTAGTTTTGTGATTGAGTGATTGTCAACGCTCAACATTTTATCTCTATTTTCTTTATCTTTTGTGCTTCGGCTATGTTCACCGGCACACGTGGAGTGTGTCGTAGACGTATCTCTTGGTTCGTGTTGTACGAGGTGTGGAGCTCTGAGATGGTAGCCGACGGCGAGGTGAAGGGGCCAAGGAGGACGTGCCCGGCCCGACGGACCGCGGAGGTGAAGGGACGGACGTGAGGCTTGGACCGAGGGACCGAGCGCCGGGCGGCTAGCCATGGTGGTCGACACCCGACATCGACGAATGCAAGAGGACGTGGCGGGACCGCGGTCGACGGGTCAAGGCGGCGAGCCGCGGCAAGCAGAGCGGGAGCTCGGACGACTTGGCGACTCGGGCGGTCAAGACGGCGATGACACGGTCGAGGAGGTTTGGTGGTTTGCCCTCAAAACCATCGGCGGGTTTGGTAGTTTGGGCCTCAAAACCATCGGCGGGCGGGTTTCGCGGGTTTGGGCCTCAAAACCCGGGTGGACGCTCCGGTGGACGGAAGGACGCACGACGGGCGGCATCGGGAGGTTGCGTGGATGCAAGGCTACCGATGAGGAGGCGCGGTGGCCGTCGGATCGAAAAAATATCCGTAGCCGACCAAAATAGCCCTAGGGTTAGTGGTTTGGCTCATATGTGACGGGAGGGCAAAAATAGGGATGAAAATAAGGACTATATATAGAGGATGGCAGCCATCCTCCCCTTCGCTTCTCTATTTTCGTTTTTATTTTTCCCCAATTTTGGGTTCTTTGTTTAAGGCTAAGAACATCAAATCGGTGATATTTTTGTGGTGATTTTTCGTTGGGGAAGGGAGCTCCAAATCTCCCCTGTCGCCTCTTTTGGCTTTGGATCAATCTCTTCCTTTGCTGTGATTTTTACCGGAAGATTTTGGATCTTATTTTGTGGATTTCGGTTTGGTATTTTGTTTCTCTATTTTTGTTTCTGTGCAGGTCACGCACAGGCCACGGGCGCTCGAGCGGCTCCCACGGCTCCACGCGCGAGCCACGCACGGCGAGGCCGGCAGGCAGCGCACGGGAGCGGAGCGCGAGCGCTGAAGCAGGCCCAGACAGGAGCGCTCCCGAGCGGCTCAAATCCTGCTCGCCCACACGCGAGAGGAGGCCAAGGGCCAGCACCTGGAGGCCACTCGGCAGCCACGCTCGGCAACCGAGCCTTGCAGCTGCTGGGAGCGAGCGCCTGGCCAAGGGCGCAGGCTCCTCCTTGGAGCTCGTGTAGGAGCCACGACGACCTGCATCAGCAGGAATTGGATCGAGCAGGTCACGGTCGGGCACAGCACCGGCCACCAGCAACTCCAGGCCACGTTCGGTCATCTGTTTGGAGCACTCTCTGGCAGCAAGCAAAGATCCTGTTTTTCTTCAACAAAGGTTGATTTTTTCCCTTGAGCTGTGAATTGGTCTTCGAGCCAATTAGTTTCTTCTTGTGCAGGGTAGTTAGACTGATCATAAGTATGCAAATTCTCAGCTTTAATTCAGCTTAGCCTAGTTCGTTTTTTCCTGCGCCCCTTGGTGTTCGACGAAATGCAGCATTCAGCTTTTCTCTCTAGTTCATAATCTATTTTCTTTCCTGGCCGTTTGTTTTGTGTCCTCGTTGGTCAAGCATGCGTGTTGATTTCTGGTTTCAAGTGCTTGCCTTGCATCCGTGAATTCCCAAGAGAAATCATTGTTTAATCATCTTGAAGTATTAGCTTATTTTATCTTGTCTTGACTGTATTCACGGATGGCAAAAGTTGCTTGTTAGTTCATTCTCTCTTGCTGCGTTTTTGAATCGATCTAGAAACTGTGCAGCTCCTGTTCGAGTTTGTTTGCTGCGTTTTGAGAGCAGCGTGGTAGGCTGGCAAGGGGGAACCAGAGCAGCTCTGCTGTAGCGCAAATGACAAGCGCCTCCCAATTCTTCTAGCTCTGCTGTCCTGTGTTTTTTTCAGTCGTATTGTTTTGTCCACGATTTCTTCGCCTGAGCTCCAAATCAAATTCCGTCCGTTGCGTTGGAGTCAGTGTGACTAACACTTTGCATGTAACATCTTGCTACAAGTTAGCACGTATGTTACTTGCATCTCGCTTGAGTTTGTCTTGGGGGACTGGGGATGAGCCGATGACCCAAAATTGAAAAGGAAAATCGAGGCCCCATTCACCCCCTCCTGGCCGCCGCTTCGGTCCTTCAATACTATTCCACTCGACAAGTGGGACATGGTTCTCGCATCCGTTTTCTGCGCCAGCTGGGACCAATTCTCTGGGATTTTGAAGATTTGTGCATGGCCTTTACAAGAGCAGGACGGCGTGTATTCTGGAGAGGCATTGGGTCTGAGCGTCTGGATGTGCAGTCCACTCGGTTGCACACTATCACTGGCTGCCCCAATCATCCCCTCTTGGATACCCTCCTGCAGTCTTTTGAGGGGGTGTTCACGGAACCCGTCGGCTTACCACCAGCCCGCACTTGTGACCACCGCATTCATCTCCTACCCGGCACAGCTCCAGTGGCAGTCCGCCCATATAGGTACCCTCAATTGCAGAAGGATGAGTTGGAAGCTCAGTGCGCAGGGATGCTAGCTCAAGGTATCATTCGCCCAGCACCTCAGCGTTCTCGGCGCCTGTGCTCCTCGTGAAGAAACAAGATCAGTCGTGGCGCTTTTGTGTGGACTACAGGGTCTGAACGCGCAAAAACAGTGAAGGATAAATTTCCGATTCCAGTGGTTGAGGAGCTCCTGGATGAGTCCATGGCGCCGCTACTTCACCAAGTTAGACCTCCGCGCCGGTATCATCAGGTGCGGATGCACCCGCTGATGTCGAAAGACGGCCTTCCGCACGCATCATGGTCACTTTGAGTTCCTCGTGATGCCATTCGGTTTGACTAATGCGCCGGCGACATTCCAGAGCTTGATGAACACGGTGTTGCAGCCTTTCCTTCGCAAATTTGTCTTGGTGTTCTTCGACGATATCCTCATCTATAGCCCCACATGGTCCCAGCACCTTCAGCATTTGTCAGCGGTGCTGCAGGCCTTGCAACAGCACAGTCTACACCTTAAGTGCAGCAAGTGTGCGTTTGCATCTACATCGGTGGCGTATCTTGGCCACATCATCAATGGCGAAGGAGTGGCTATGGATGGCGACAAGGTAGCAGCTGTCAAGGACTGGCCCCAGCCGCGTTCCACTCGGGCCCTGCGCGGATTTCTCGGCCTTGCTGGTTATTATCGCCGCTTCATCCAAGGCTTTGGCGCCATGGCAGCCCCGCCACCCGGTTGCTCAAGAAGGAGGGGTTTACCTGGTCCCCGGAGGCTGAGGCTGCGTTTGGGGTGCTCAAGCACGCCCTGACAACAGCCCCGTGCTGTGTTTGCCCGACTTCGACAACGATTTCGGCCTGGATTGTGATGCATCGGGATCTGGCTTTGGTGCTGTGTTACATCAGGGAGAGGGCGCCATTGCATTCTTCACCGCCTTTTGCACAGCGGCACCTTAAGCTTGCAGCCTACGAGCGCGAGCTCATCGGTCTTGTACAGGCTGTCCGTCACTGGTGGCCGTACCTGTGGGGTCGGCGCTTCACGATCCGCACCGACCATTACGCCCTGAAGTTCCTGTTGGATCAGCGCCATCGACTGTGCCTCAACACCAATGGGTAAGCAAGCTGTTTGGATTTGATTTCTCTGTGGGAGTACAGGCCCGGCCGCCTCAACGTGGTCGACGCCGCTGTCCCGGGCGGATGGAGGACGATCTGACCTTGGGTGCTCTATTTGCACCCACGTTTGAGCTCTATGATGAGCTCCGTCGGGAGCTACAGGCTGATGACGGCCTTCGCGCGCCATGGGACTCCATCGTTGCCGATCGGGGCGCGCCATGGCAGGTGGTGGACGGTCTCATCCTACGGGGGCCGCGTGTCTATGTGCCGGCTGCCTCAACTCTACTGCCGGAGGTCCTCCGCTTGGCCCATACAGCGGGTCATGAGGGCCAGCAGAAGACACTCCGACGGCTCCGCGCTGACTTCGTCATCGACCATGACCGGCGGTTGGTTCAGGAATATGTCCGCGCGTGTGCCACTTGTCAGCGGAACAAGACGGAGGCCCTCCACCCGGCCGGCTTATTACAGCCACTGCAAGTGTCGTCCCGGGTCTAGGAAGACATCTCCATTGATTTCATTGAAGGTCTTCCGAAAGTGCATGGCAAGAGCGTCATCTTAACTGTGGTGGACAGGTTCTATAAGTATGCGCACTTCATAGCTCTGAGCCATCCCTACACTGCCATCTCTGTGGCTCGGGCTTTCTTTGAAGCGGTGGTGCGCCTCCATGGATTTCCCAGCTCCATTGTGAGTGACCGCGACCCTGTCTTTACTGGAAATGTGTGGCGTGATCTGTTCCAGCTGGCTGGCGTCACCTTGAAGATGAGCACGGCGTTCCACCCCCAAACCGATGGCCAATCTGAGGTGGTCAACAAGACAATTGCAATGTATTTGCGTTGCATTACAGGGGATCGGCCTCGGGCGTGGCTGGATTGGCTTCCTTGGGCTGAATACTGCTACAATACAGCGTACCACTCGGCCCTTCAGACGACGCCGTTTCAGGTGGTCTATGGGAGGCCACCCCCAGCCATGGTGACTTACACTGCTGGCTCAGCGCGGACTGATGCTGTCGATGCACTGCTCCAGAACAGGGACGACTTCCTTGCTGATGTCCGTGAACGTCTTCTTCAGGCCCAGGAGTATGCTAAGCGCCACTATGACGCCGACACCGAGCTCTGGAGTTTGCCGTCGGGGATTGGGTTTGGCTCAGGATCCTGCATCGCCCTGCCCAGTCCCTGGTGGCCGGCCCTCGCGGCAAGCTGAGCCCGCGCTACGCAGGTCCTTTTCAGGTTCTTGAGAAGATTGGTGAAGTGGCCTACCGCCTACAACTGCCTGATGGTGCCCGCATTCACGACGTTTTTCATGTGGGCGTGCTTAAGCCATTCCGAGGTGCCCCACCAACAGCTGGGCCGCCCCCACTGCCTCCTCTTCGGCATGGTCGTGTCCTTCTTCAGCCGGCACGCGCCGCCGTCAGGCCCAGCTCCGCCGAGGCGTTTGGCATGTTCTTATTCAGTGGGATCAGCTGCCTGAAGACGAAGCCACTTGGGAACCCCTAGATGCATTCCGTGATCGCTTCCCTGACTTCCAGCTCGAGGACGAGCTGTTTGTCGAGGGAGGGAGAGATGTTATGGTGGGCAATGTCTATCGGAGGAGAAGTCAGCAAGGTGGCTAGGCCAAGCCGTGCAGGGCAGGCTCAGGCCGAGGTCACCAGGGGAGCCGGTCCAGGCATCCCTCCTTATCCAGTCAGGAGTCTAGATTGAGTTGGTTTAGATTGAGTCTGTTAGAAGTTTGGTTGAGATTGAGTTTGTTATATGCAGTCGGTTGAGGTTAGGAGTATAAGAGTCGAACTCTTTTGATTAATGAAGGACAGCCCAGGATTGAGATCATATCTCCCTAAGGGCGCCTGGCATAGCTCCTATTTCCCATCTCGCTATTTTCATTGTCCGTCACGGCGCCTCCGTCGCCGTAGCCTTCCTCGACCGCGCGCTCCCGTCTCTCCTCCCTACTTCCTACGCAGCAAAGCCCGGCGTCCTACCATGCTGTAACTGGGATGGGGTTGTTATTTCTCTTGGAGATTGTTGCATGAAAGATGCAGCTCGCTGAGAGGTGAAACTTAGCTTCGCCAAAAGGAAAAGGATGGTAGGAATGTTGCTGTGTGAAAGATGTCATCGAAAGACTCTAGCCATCGAAATTTGGAATGATCATTATGGCTATGAGGTAAAAGGTGCCTTATAGACAACAATGATGAACTAGTACATTTGTGTTACCTTGTACATTATTGCAGCTATGGTCATTGTACAAGTTGTTGTTC